>JRUC01000785.1:0-12431 GCA_000806385.1 Leptographium procerum
GCGTTGGTCTCAGATGAACGGATTACCGACCCTTTTTTTTTTCTTCTACCTCACAGGGAAACACGCGAGCGGATGGAAGAAGACGAATACGAACGGCAAAACCCCAAGATCGAAGCGCAGTTTGCGGACCTGAAGCGGGCACTGGGAACGGTTTCGACAGAGGAGTGGCTGAACCTGCCAGACGTCAAGGACATGACGGGCAAGACTAGACGGAACCGAGAGGCGCAGCGGCAGCGGTTCTACGCGGTGCCGGACACGGTGCTGGCAGCAGCACGGGACGCGGGCGAGCTGGGCACGACGGTGGCGGAGGAGGACGGAACTGGATCGTCGTCGGGCGTGGGCAAAGACGGGACGATGACGAACTTCGCCAAGATCGGAGCGGCGCGCGACAAGGTGCTGCAGGCACACCTGGACCAGGCGTCGCATGCGACGACGAGCGGGACGAGCTCGGTGCTGGGGACGTCGACGAGCGTGGACCCCAAGGGGTACATCACATCGCTGAACAAGCTGGAGTCGGCGGAGAAGGTGAGCGTGAGCGATGTGGACTTTGCACGCAAGCTGCTGAAGTCGGCAGTGGAGTCGAACCCGACGAGCGCGCCAGGGTGGATCGCGGCGGCGCGGGTGGAGGAGCTGGCGGGCAAGGTGGTGGCGGCGCGCAACGTGATCGCACGGGGGTGCCAGCACTGCCCGCGCAGCGAGGACGTGTGGCTGGAGAACATCCGGCTGAACGAGAGCCGCAACGCCAAGGTGATCGCGGCAGAGGCGATCAAGGCGAACCGGCAGTCGGTGCGGCTGTGGGTGGAGGCAATGAAGCTGGAGACGGACCCGCTGTCGAAGAAGCGGGTGGTGCGACGGGCGCTGGACCACATCCCGGAGTCGGAGGCGCTGTGGAAGGAGGCGGTGAACCTGGAGGAGGACCCGGAAGACGCGCGGCTGCTGCTGGCCAAGGCGACAGAGCTGATCCCGGCGTCGATCGACCTGTGGCTGGCGCTGGCGCGGCTGGAGACACCCAAGAACGCAAAGGCGGTGCTCAACCGGGCGCGCAAAGCAGTGCCGACATCGCACGAGATCTGGATTGCGGCCGCGCGGCTGCAGGAGCAGCTGGGCGAGGCGGGCAAGGGCAACGTGATGCGCAGCGCGGTGCAGTCGCTGGCCAAGGAGGGGGCGATGCCGAAGCGGGAGGAGTGGCTGGCAGAGGCGGAGAAGTGCGAGGCCGAGGGAGCGGTGGAGACGTGCGGCAACATCGTGCGCGAGACCGTGGGCTGGGGGCTGGACGAGGACGACGACCGCAAGGACACGTGGATGGAGGACGCGCGCGAGAGCACGAACCGGGGCCGGTATGCGACGGCGCGGGCGATCTACGGGCACGCGCTGGGGGTGTTTGTCAACAGCCGGACGCTGTGGCTGGCGGCGGCAGAGCTGGAGCGGAGCCACGGCGGCGGCCGGGAGGCGCTGTTTGGGGTGCTGGAGCGGGCGGTGGAAGCGGTGCCGCACAGCGAGGTGCTGTGGATGATGCTGGCCAAGGAGCGGCTGGCAGCGGGCGAGCTGGACGAGGCGCGGCGGGTGCTGGGGCGGGCGTTCAGCCAGAACCCGAACAACGAGGACATCTGGCTGGCGGCGGTGAAGCTGGAGGCGGAGAACGGCTTCGTGGGGCGGGCGCGCGAGCTGCTGGCGACGGCAAGACAGAACGCGCCGACAGACCGGGTGTGGATGCGCAGTGTGGCGTTTGAGCGGCAGCACGGTGACGACGAGGGTGGCAACGGCAGTGGCAACGGCAGCGGCAACGGCAGTAGCGGCAGCGAGGCGGCACTGGCGCTAGTGCAGGAGGCGCTGCAGCTGTTCCCGGGAGCAGCGAAGCTGTGGATGATGAAGGGACAGATCTACGAGCAGGACCTGGGCCGGGTGGCCGAAGCACGGGCGGCATACGCGGCGGGGGTGAAGGCGGTGCCGGGATCGGTGCCGCTGTGGCTGCTGTACGCGCGGCTGGAAGAGGCAGCGGGCGCGGTGGTGAAGGCGCGCAGCGTGCTAGACCGGGGCCGACAGGCAGTGCCGCGGTCGCCGGAGCTGTGGTGCGAGCTGGTGCGGGTGGAGCGGCGGGCGGGAAACCTGGCGCAGGCGCGGGCGCTGATGGCGACGGCGCTGCGGCAGATGCCGCGCAGCGGACTGCTGTGGGCCGAGCGCATCTGGCACCTGGAGCCGCGCACGCAGCGCAAGCCGCTCTCGCTCGAGGCCATCAAGCAGGTCGACAACGACCCGCAGCTCTTCGTTGCTGTGGCCCGTGTCTTCTGGGCCGAGCGCAAGCTGGAGCGCGCCCAGAACTGGTTCGAGAAGGCCCTCGTGCTCGACGCCGACGCCGGCGACGCCTGGGCCTGGTACTACCGCTTCCTGCTGCAGCACGGCACCCCCGAGAAGCAGGCCGAGGTCGTCGCAAAGTGCGCCCAGAACGATCCCCGCCACGGCGAGCGCTGGCAGGCCGTCGCCAAGAACCCCAGAAATGCCAGCAAGAGCGTCGAGGACATTCTCAAGATCGTCGCCGCCAGCCTTGAGTGAGGGGCGCTGGGGAGAGAGAGAGAGAGAGAGAGAGAGAGAGAAAGAGAGAGAGAAGTCGACGACAATCAAAACATTTAGATACCCTCTTCTATATTATCAAGGAACAAAAAAAAGGTGACCAGGTCAATACAGATGACTAATGGATGACTAATGCGGCGCCAATGACGAGACCCTCTTGTTGGCCCTTGCCTAACGCATCCCCAAGGCAATCTCACTTCCCACCAAACCAGCTCGACACGCTGCTCTTCGTCTTGGCCGCCGTCTCCTCGACCTTCTTGTCGAACGCGTTGGCGCCCTGGTTGATGCGCGCCTGCGCGTCCTTGGCGTACGCCTCGGCCGTCTTGGCCGCGTTGTCCGCAGTCTCGCGCGCCTCCGCAGCGACGCGGCCGTACTGCTGGTTCGCCTTGTTTAACTAGTATTATATTTGATTGTCAGCCCACTGGACGACTCTTAGGGGGGGAGGTATTGAATCTGAGTGTGAGTATCTGCTTACCGCTTCGTCGACCTTGGCGCCAGCCTGGGCGCCATACTTTTGCGCATCGGTGTGCACGGTTTCGCCCTTGGCCGCAGCCTTGTCGCGGACCGATTTGAGATCGCCTGTACTAGTTAGAATCAAAAGGAAATGAAGAGAAGAAAGTGAGAGAAGGAACAAGGACGAGACGCACTCTCAAACTTGGCCTCGGCTGCCTTGGCGTCACCGCCGGCGCTGTACAGATAATAGCCAGCACCAGCCACCACGGCCGAGCCGAGGATCACGGGCATGCGCGAGCGAGACATGATGGCTTCGGGATGGGTTTCCTCTGCGGAATTGCACTGATGTGAAAGAGGAAGGGCGAATTAAATATCGAAACGGTTGCGAGAGTAAGAAAATAAGAGAAGCCCTCGATTGGGTTGAACCTGTATTGTGTATTGTTTGGCCTCTCAAGAGACTTTGAGGAGAATCGAAAGACGAAAAACTGGAGATCTGAGAGATGAAGAGAAGTGTTTGGTTCGTCCAGCCGATGGCATGATTTTGTGTCCCTCCCGCACCCCCCAAATGCGTTTATATAGCCCAACAGACGTTTTGCGAGAGACTCGTTCGTCACTTCTATTCGCCCGACTTTTTCTACTGGCTATGACGTAGACGCTGTTCTCGGCTATTGCGAGTACTTACCTCTCGTTAAATGCATGGTACGAGTACATAGCGTTCCCCGCAAGCAGCTACGGGGCTTACTCGCCCAGCGCGCTTTCCGTAAACAGCAGGGCGTGGCTGCAGAGTGGGGGCCAGCAGAATACCAAATAATGTCTCAACTGTATTTCAGGCTGGGAAAGACCTGTGCTCTCTTTTCCTATTAATTGCTGTTATTATGAGGGATCCCCAGAAAGCTTTGCTGGGCTGCAGCTGCGGCTCGGAACCGAAAGCCTTTGCCTCGTATAGCAGCCAGGGCAGCCTGTAAGATTCTTTACTTCATCTAGTGCCTGTTTGGCCAGCCTTGACCAACTAGCTGGTGTTTTTGTATGTAATAACGGCTTCTTTGTTACCAGCGCCGTCATTCACTTTCAGCCACATTTTTTTCTGCCCAGGAATATCCACCACGCGTCATGACGTCCTCATCTTAGACCACTACTCCTCTACATTACCTTTTTTCTATCACTTTTTTGTTTAATTATTTGCTCGTATTTTGGTAATGCTCGCTATTGTTTCACTCTAATCCACCCCTTTCTGGCCCATCTGTGAGCTCTGGTTATTGCTTCCATCAGACCACCCTCTCCCTCTGCCTCACTTTCGTTTGCCTGCTCGCTATGCCAGCCTGTATCGGCCGTCAGCGATGCCGAGGATAACAACAAAACGATCCTCACGCCGCGCTCCTCCTTTAAAGGACAGCGACTTCGATCACGAGATCCGCCTCTTCGACAACGCTGCAGACGACGACGACGACGGTGATGGCGACGGCGACGGCGATGGCGGTGGCAACGACCACACCCAATCCCGCCCGGCACCACATCCTCCTCCTCCTGCTGTGACGATCACAGTGTCCTGTGACGACGACGGCAGCCCAAGCGGCGAGCTAGTCGACGCCTCCTCCTCCTCCGTTGTGACCGTGCAGCCAGTCAACAAGGGGGTCATGCTCGTGCCCACCGAGACGGCCTCCTCGTCCTCTGCGGCGCTGCTGCCAGCCAAGACGAACCAGACGGGGAGCACAGTGACCTATGGCAGCACTGCCGGCCAGGCTAGCACAGTTTCGATGTCGGCCTCTACGTCTGCCGACCAGGAGTCCCCATATCCGCCGTCGCGGGGGCGCGGTGGCCGCCCACCGGCGCAGTCCGACGTCGACCGGAGCGCCGAGACGGCGGAGGCCATCGACATGCTGTACGAGAACCAGCGTGGCTGTTTCGTCTGCGGCATACCGCTGTTCTCGGCGCTGGCGCTGGGCAACCTCGACCCGTCGCCGTGGACGAACGCGGCCAACTACACAAGCCCGACAGACATCCGGACGGCACAGGTGCCCGACCCCTCGTGGAAGTGGGCGTGGCCGGCCTGGCGCATCAACCACGACGACGGCACCGACGAGGACGGCTGGGAGTACTCCTTCATGTTCGCAAAGATCTTCTCCTGGCACGGGCCTACCTGGTACAGCTCCTTTGTGCGGCGCCGCGTCTGGACCCGCATGCGCGTCAAGCGCCCTGCCATGTCCGCCGCCGAGGCCGCCGTCGCTGCCTTTGCTGCCGGGACCCCGGCTGAAAGCAGTCTCGGTTGCGGCGGCAGCGGCGGCGGCAGCGGCGGCGGCAGCGGCATTGCCGATCCGCACTTGCTGAACCCGGACTACTTTGTCATCCTTCCTGCGGCCGAGGCGCGGCGCAGCTCTAGCAGAGCTAGCAGGACAAGCAGAGGTAGCAGATGCAACCGGCCCAGCGAATGTTGCAGGCCGGGCGGTGCAGCCTCAAGCAGGCGCCAGGGCAGCCGTGGCCGCGGCCGCGGCCGCGACAGACGCAACAGCTCTGCTCGGTCGAGCTTGAACTCAGTTCGGACAGGGGAGGGCGGCAGCAGTAGTGCCGCCGTTGACCAGCTGGACGGAGCCAGCCGGGCAGACGACGGGCTCTCTGCAAGGGGGCATGAAGAAGGAAAGGATAAGGATGATGAGGAAGGCGAGGAAAGCGAAGGAGGTGAGGAGGATGGAGAGGATGAAGAGGATGGTGAGGATGAGAATGCCATGCCGAGAGTGATTGACAATGCGGACGTTCTCTTGCGCTTTCTGCGCGGCGCGCGCATCGACCGCGAGAAGATCGAAGCGGTGGGCAACTTTCTGAAGCACGCGAGCGAGGACCTAGTCCGCCTGCAGGACATCATGCACGAGGTCATGGCCCAGTTTATCTTCCAGGCGCCGCGGCGGACGCTGCTGTCCCATCTGACCGCAGCCTACGACGCGGCAGTGGAGCAGAGGGAGAAGGCAGAGGCCGGCGAGGCCGACCACACCGACCACACTGGCCACCCCGGCCGCGTCCACCGGGTGCAGGCGCTGGGCCGCCGCGCCGGCTATCTGGCAGCGGCCGTCCGGCACGCCGATGAAGAGGTGCGGCGGCTGGAGTACTGGAGCGACATCAAGGCCATGGCGCAGGCTGGCGATGCCGTCGGCGCTGTCGATGGCGACAAGGGCTGGTCTGCTGCCAAATGGCAAGGCGTCGACTCCAGCGGGCCGGCCGGACCTCCACAGGAGCCACCGCCCGACCGGCCGACGCTGCCACTGCTGAAGAAGTAGTGAACCCGTTAGGTTGTCATCACGTGACCTATAATAAGAGGCACAAGGCGAAGCAAGAGGAGCACGAAGTAATGGGCAAAAACACCGGAACCGGAGCAGGCACAGGCACAAGCACAGGCACAGGCACAAGCACAGGTTTAACAGCAAATCAAAATCATCATGGATAACAAAAAGTCACCATTAATAGCATAGCAGAAGTCGCAGCCGCGAGCCGATGTTCATATAACCCCCCCACTGTAATGAATGTACCCCGTACCTGACTAGTAATGCCTCCGGATAAACAAAATTCCGTCTCCCGAGCTCTTATCCTTTCGATAGCGGAGGAAATATTCGTAGCAGTTCGGCAGAGACGACGACGGGCAAAAGACGAAAAAAGAGAAAACGGCCAGATCGACAGAACGCCAGAGCGCCAGGACAGCAGCCGGCATTTCCAGGAGCAAGCAGGCGTCTGGTTTTTTCTCTTCCTTATTTTTTTCCTTTCTCTCTGCTGCGTCCTCTTTCCCCCCCCACTACCCCGGCTTTTCTCGACGCCATGGTACCGGCATTCATATAGCCCCAGATGCATCAATGCCCCCGCGAGTGGAGCTACAATGGAGGAGAGCGCGGCCCCTCTTGCTCGGCGCTGCCGCTGCGCTCAGGGCGGCAGCAGGGATGGAAGCCTCCAGGGGTCCGAGGGGTTTGAAGAGCTCGAGGGGTTCAGGGAGGAGCCAAGCCGGCGCGGCAATTGGCAGGCGCTACGGCAGCAGCGCTGCTCTGGCAGCGGCCACGACGACGATGACAACGATGACGACGACGACGACGACAGCAGCCGCAGAAATGGCGGCTTCGATGAGTCCTACGACTGCGAGCACGACTGCGAGCACGACTGCGAGCACAACCGCAGATTCGGCCAGCCGCAGATCCGGCGGCGGCCAGCCGGTGGTGTCGTGGCCAACGCTGGCGCGGGAGGCAGAAGAGCGGCGAAGGCGCCAGAAAACAGAGGAAGAGACGGCGGGCGTGGTGGGCTTGATACGGAGGCAGGACGGCCGGGATAAGACGGCGGCAGGAACAGACACAAGGGCAGACGCAAGAACAGAGACAGACGCAGACGCAGATGCCGATACTATCAGCAGCGGACTGCTGTCTAGCCATTTCTCTCTCTCGCCGTCTCCCGGCGCCGTGCTGATCGACAGCCTCGCCCGCGACCCTCTGAAGCCACACGGATCATCCTCGTCGCTGTCTGCACTCGTGGAGCCGTTTGTGCGGTACCGGCACCCCCGCGAGACGCGGCGCAGCCAGTTGCGGCACCAGAGGTCGCTAGTGCGGCAGGCCCGCCTGGAAGCCATACGACAGGCACAGCTGCGGCCGCTGCCAGACTGGCGGGCGATCCTGCGGCGGCTGGTGGAGGGCAGCGCCGGCCAGGAGCTCCTGCAGCTGTCTGAGACGCCGCTTCCGCTCTTGTCTCTCCCGTCTCTCCCGCCTTTTCCATCTTCCTCTTCTGCCTCTTCTTTCCCCTCTTCCCCTTCTTCCCCTTCTTCCTCATCTCCCTCCTCCTCCTGGCACCGGGAGGCCGTGTCGTTTGCCCTTCCGAGAAACAGCCTCGCCGTCGGAGAGCTCAGGCGCGGCACCGACGGCACCCTGTGGGCGATCCGCGTCCGCACCGACTGCGTGCTGAAGCTGTACCGACAGAGGCGGGGCGCGGCGGTTGGAGGTCAACGGCCGTGGCTGCTAACGCTCTCGGGCACAGAGACGGCGATCCGACGGGCGGCTGCTGAGGTGCTGCGCATGGCCAAAGATGCTGTGCACGTGGCTGTGGACATGAACAGCACAGCCACAGGCAAAGCCACAACCGACAACCGTTGGCAGCTCGTGTCGTCGTCCCACTACCGCAATGAGGAGAAGCGGCGCGACGATGCCGTATTCCGGCACTATGTGCTAAACTACAGCGCCCACGAGATCCCGCGACCGTCGGTGTGGACGCGGGACTCGCTCGAGCGCTACGTGGCAGCGCTGACTAACGGCCGGCCGGCACAACACCTGACCGGGAATCCGTACAACGACAGCGAAGGCCGAGAGGCGGCTCCGACGGCAAATGCGGCAAATGCGGCAAATGCAGCCCCCAGCCACGAGCGGGCCGTGGTCGACCTCCTGCTCGGCGTGTTTGCCGACGAGGCGGTGCGGCCGGCGCTATCGACGGCGGCCTTCAAGATGGCACTGGCATATGTGTGCCTGCGCGGCGAGGCCTTCCGGCCGGACGCGCGGGCGCTGTTTGTGCGGGCCGAGACGCTGGGCCTGCCGCTGGACACAGCCACGTTCAACCTAATGCTGGCGTCGCAGGTCAAGACGCAGGACCTGCGCAACTTTGGCGCCACGCTGCTGCTGATGCGCGGCCGCGGCCACGCGCCCGACCTCGACACCTGGCTGCTATTCCTGCGCCTCTTTGCCAGCGAGGAAGTCAAGCGCCACATCCTGCACGCCATGCACGCCCGCGGCCTGCTCTACAGCCAGGCTGCCGTGCGCCGCATCGCCCCCGAGATGGCCCACCACGACGCCGAGCGCGTGCTGCAGGAGATGGCCGCCTCCGGAAGGTCTAGTAGAAGTAGCAGCAGGGACCTGGCACACGGAGAGCCCCCCTTTCTCGACGCCTTCCTCGCCCGCCAGACCGCCCGCTACGGCTCCGGCTGGCTCGGCCGCGATGCCGCCAACCGCATCCTTGAGGTGCTCGGCTGCCACGGCCGCTTCGATGACTGCCAGCGGTTGATCGCCCACATGCGGCCGCACCAGACGGCCCACCAGACCGAAGACAACCACCTTCATATCGGCACGCAGCCGCCCGACATTGTCACCTTCAACATTGTCCTCACCCACTGCAAATTGCAGAACTCTCTACTCAGCGCCATCTCTGTAGTCCAGCAGATGCCAACCGGGCAGCCTAAGACCATACCATCATCACCATCATCACTACTATCATCATCATCATCAACAACAACAACAACAACAACAAAAATACCACCGCTTCCGCCCATAATGCCGGACGAGATCACTTTTCAGTTGCTGTTCGACATGGCCTGGACGCGCCGCCTGCCACACGTGCTGGGCGTCGTCTGGCACTATGCGAGCGCAGCCCGGCTGACCAACCACTGGATTCGAAAACGGGTAAACATTGTTCTAGACGTAAAGGCAATGCAGAAAGAGAGAGAGAAAGAAAAAGAAAAAGAAGTAAGAAGAAAAGGCAGCAGCAGCAGCGGCAAGGTGGCAAGGAGATCGCGCATAGCACCAGCCGACACAGGGCGGCTGATCGACGTGCTGCGGGCCGACATGGTGACGCCGCTGGCAGCAGACGGTCAGGCGGCCTCCTGTCTGGGCAACGAGGTCAGCGCCCGCCTAGCCGAGCGCTACGACGGCTGGGAGCCGGCCGTCCTGCTGGGTGACGCGCTGAAGGAGGCCCTCAGCCGCGACAACAAGCTGCTGCGCGCACGCTTCACCGGCGATACCAGCGAGTTTTCGCTCTTGCGGATCCCCCTCCGGAGGAAAGCCGGCACCCAGAAAGCCGACCGGGATCAGGACCAGGACCGGGATCGGGACCGGGGTCAAGACCCGGATCAGAGCGACAACGGCACTGCATACATGGACATTCGCGTGCGCAGATTGCCGCCGCGAGCAGAAGCCCCCAGGCCAAGGCCACAGTGAGCTGGGCTGGCCATCAGGGATATAAAAATAAAAATAAAATAAAAGAATTGCCTCGGAAAGCAAAACCCTCTCCGATTATGTAAGATTCCATGCTAAAACACCACCATATTTATACTACTTTTGCATGCAGGCACCTCGTTTACTTAGCCCGAGGCAGCATATGCTGCTGCTGCTGCTGCTGCAAAATAAAATAAAATAGACCTTGTATTTGTTGAACAGATAGATGCGAGTCCCTCCTTCTTGTTTTCCGTAGCATACGTGAACCTGCTCCTTTCCCTTCTCTTCCTCTGTTCTTTCTGTCTTTGTCTTCCCCCCTCGATCCCCTCGATCCTCCAACACCGTCATACATGCGTTTCGAACTGAAGCAGCAATCAAAGTTCGCCAGACGTTTGTCAATACCGCCAGTCCCAGAGCACAACGTGACCATAAGAGCTGCTGCTGCCACAGCATAGCCAAGAAAATATGCAACGTGGGCTTGGTCTGGACGGGTAAGGCCAAGTCTGATGATTTGTTGATATATGAGCACGCAAAAGAGAAAACATGAGCGAAAACCCCGAAGAAGCAGCATGAAAACAAATGGCATAAAACATAACATGGATAACATGGAATACACATAGGCACAGACACAGACAGCTTGACTTCCACCTCCACCTCTACCCCTCCCCTCAGCCTCAGCCTCAGCCTGTCATCAAACGAAAAGCTCAACCGGTCCTTTGGTTCGGCGCCGCATCGCCAAAATCACGAGCAAGCCTCGGCATTAATTGCCCCGACGTCATCACCGCTCCTTTGCCCACTACTCACTGCCCACTGCCCACTGCCCACTGCCCACTGCGTTGTGCATCACGACTTCTTCTCCGCTACTGGCGTTGTCTTCTTCTCCGTACCCGTCGTCGTCGTCGTCGTCGTCGTCGTCGTCGTCGTCGCAGCTGCTGCCGCCGGCCGTGTGGCCGCATCCGTCACATCCGATTTCTTGCTGCCTTCGTCGCCTGCCTTCGCAAAAACGCCATCTTTGCTCTCTTCATCCTCCGCCTTGATTATAGCCTTGTCTCCTCCATCCGACAGTGCCGATGCCTTGGAGACCTGGCTGTCCAGGTCCTTGTCTTCGCGGTCAAACATCTCCGTGTCGTCCGAGTCTGTGAGCACCTCCGACCCGTCTCCCAGAAGAATGATCCTCCCGCTGTTGTATCCACCAACCCCAAACGAGTGTGACCGCCCATCTGGCTCAATGTCATAGCCGCTATCGCTGTCGTCAAAGTTGTGGTGCACGCCTGGGCCACGGAATTCGGCTGAAAGACGGCAAAAACTTGTCAGGAACAACGTGCCGGACCAGGAAACGAAAAAAGCCCATCAGCCTCAAGACGAGCGAGTCAACTTACCGTACTCGGGCGGTGCGCAAGGCCCGTCCCCGTTCGCCACCCTCCGCGCAATCTCCTCGTACCACTCCTCTTTGCTGCGTCCCCGCAAAAAGCCAATAATAAGCATGGTCATGTTGTCACAGCCCACACCCCCGGTCTCCGAGTTCGACGCCAGACAGTTGTCCATCAGGTTCTCGCAGATCTTGTCTAGCTCCTGCTTTGCGGCAATGCCCCGTCTCACGAATTCGACGACGGCCTGCGACGACTGACAATCCCAGATGCCTAGAGACGAGTATGTAAGTATGCGCCTCGATCAATCCATGGGAGCAAGTAGAGCTATGTTATATCACAGAGCAAGATCTATACATACCATCGCATGCAATGACCAGAAACTCGTCGTTATCTCCCATGTCGTGGACAGTCACATCCGGGAACGCAGTGACAATCTGCTGCTCTGGGGCCAGCTCGGCGCTCTTCTTGAACTCAAAATCGCCAATGGCGCGAGAGAGAGCCAGGTTGCCGTTCACCCGACCAAAGTCGACAAAGCCGCCCGCGGCTGTAATTCGCGCCTTCTCCGCTGTGTAGAAAATAATGAGTTAGAATACCTTCGGAAGCCACTATGGCAATCTGGCAGCTTTGGCGATCTGAAGCATACCGTCGTTCTGTGGCTTGTGGTCGAATGAGAGTGGCTTCGCACGGCCCTTAACGCCTAAGACACTTCTCGAATCGCCAGCGTTTGCCTGCACGTTGCAGTCAGCAATCAGCTACACGACGCAAAAACGAGGGGTGGGGTAGGGCGCAGACTCACGAGGTAGATCTTGTCGTCAGTGATGAGACCCACGCATGCCGTGCAGCCGGAGACTTCCTCCTCGTATTTCGGGTCTGCAAGTATCGTGTGTCAGTCATTTGTTCAATCTGAAGAGATGGCGTCGCCGCCTGCTTCAATGGGCCGACCCAATAGCCATCCTCAAGTGCAAGTCCTCTTGCATACCGTTCAGAATAGCGCGGTCCGTAGCAAGGAAGCCATCCTTGAGGGCTTGGTCGTAATTGGCTTTCTTGAAAGCGTCTTGCTTAGCAACGATGTGGTGGATGTTATCTCCGGCAAACAGTGCAACTTTGT
>JRUC01000786.1:0-12391 GCA_000806385.1 Leptographium procerum
ACTTTTTTTTTTTTTTTTTTTTTGGGCAGAGCATCACAACACGCGCCATGGATGTCCTGATCGACTGCGACCCTGGGATTGACGACTCTGTCGCCATCCTCTTTGCCCTGGCCAGCCAGCGCATGCGCATCCATGCCATAACCACCGTCTCCGGAAATCTACAGGCCGACAAGTGCGCCGCAAACGCGCTCAAGGTCCTCACGCTCTCCGGCCTCCCGCAGGCCGGAACGATACCGGTCTCCAAGGGCCGACAGACGCCCCTCGTTCGGCCGTATCCAAGAGACCCCTTCTCTCACGGTGCCGATGGCCTGGGCGAGCTCGGTATTCCCCCGTCCAGCCTGCGCCTGGACGGGCGCTTTGCCCCGGACGCGATCCTGGAGACGGCCGACGCCGTTTGCAAGGCCGGGAGGAAGCTGACGGTCCTGTGCCTCGGACCACTGACTAACCTGGCCCTGGCCACGATGAAGGATCCCACCCTGCCGCAAAAGCTGGACCGGGTCTACTGCATTGCCGGCTCGTTTGGCTTTCACGTGACCGGGACGACCCGCAGCACCGGCGACAATCCGGCATCGGAGTGGAACGTCTACGTCGACCCGGAAGCGGCGTCGCTTGTCTTCGGCGCCGGCTTTGGAATTTACGCTCTGGGACTGGACGTGGCTACACGGCCGGACGTCGAGTTCTCCGCCGAGCAGCTTGAGAGGCTGCGGGCCGCAAAGGAGCACGGGAGCCGGCCGGCAGCCGACTTCCTGCTAGGCGTCATCGACTGGGGCCACAGCCTAAAGTTTGACACGTGGTGCACGACGATCGACTCAATGGCCGTGGCGGCAGCGTTGCAGCCAGAGCTGGTGACGTTTGAGAAGATCCGCGTGGCGGTCGAGACGCAGAGCAGCCTGACGCTTGGCCAGACTGTCGTGGACCGGAGAGAAAAGTTTGCGTGGACGCATCTTCCCTTCATTCACGCGGCCAGCGATATTGATGCTAAGGGCTTTCTGGACTTGTTAGTCAACACAATTTGCCAATAAATCAAGATATGCTTTCATTCTCTCGTATGGACGTCTCTTTTTGCGGAGTAGATTTTGCCGGCCGGCAAAACTTCGTCCTTAGCGGGAGAGCCAATATCTTTGGTATGGCTCTTAAAAGTGTAAGAATTCCAAACGGCGATCAGGTAAGCTTTGGTCTAGGCCGAGACAAGACTGTTAATCGCCGTTAGTAGAATCTGGCAGCGGTCGTCTTCCGTTTTCCGAGCTACTTTTCACGCTAATTCGCGTGTTGTTCGCAGTTCTCAGAGCTTTACTGGGTTAGCGTAATTAACACATGTATTTTTGGTTTAATTTATTTTTACATCTTATTTTTGCCCTGTTTCACCTTTTTCCATGACCTGATTTCTTTCCCAGTAACAGCTAAATGCCACGATAAGAGCACCTCACAGGCCAGCCAGGCGCATCTGATGGCTCCGTTGTCGGTGGGAAATCCAGCCTTAGCATTGCATAATATTCGGCCACATGGCGAATGAAATGAGGAAGAAAAAGAAAAAGAAAAACAGAGGAAAAAAAAACAATGGGACCCACACCCCAGCTACTTGAACTTGTAGGTGCTCCCAATATGGTCCGTTCTGAGATGACGGGTACCCTTGCCCTGAGCATTCTCTCTCAGCGTTCCGCCCGGGGTCTCGTAGTCGTCCCAGTAGATTCCGCGCCTCTGCAGCTCGGGAACCAGCAGGTCGACAATGTCCAGCCAGGACTGCGGCTGCACCACCGGAGATAGGTTGAAGCCATCCAGGTCGGCTTCCCTGACCCACCTCTCCATCTCGTCGGCAACGGTCTGCGCGCTGCCCACGACGACCGCCCCGTTGCCGCCGATGGAGAGCTCCTCAGCGGCCCTCCTCGGCGTCCACTTGCCCGTGCCCTGCTGCTCGTTGAACAGATTGCTCATGGCCGACTGGATGACCGAGGTGGACTTGCTGTCGTCGGCCGTGATCTCGTCGTCGAGCCCGTATTTGCTCAGGTCGATCCCGGTGAAGGCGCTGAAGATGATCAGGCCGCCCTCGATGGACTGATACTTCTTGATCTCGGCTAGCTTCTCCTGCGCCTCCTCATCTGTCTTGCCGACGATCACGGTGAGGCACTGGAAGAACTTTAGGCTCGCGGGGTCACGGCCTTGCGCGGCGGCCAGCTGGCGGATCTTTGCAATCTTGGGCGCGAGCGTTCCGGGAACGTGGCCGGCAACAAAGATGGCCTCTGCATGCTTTGCCGCAAATGCTGATCCAGCTCTGCCATGGAGTTAGTGGGCATAGATAGCACGCAGGCGGCAAGACTATGGTCACTAGGAGACATACGGAGAGGTTCCGGCCTGGAACAGAAACGGTGTTCTCTGGGGGGTAGGATCGACAATGAACGGGCTCTCCATCTTGTGATATTTTCCGTCGTGCTTGATGGTGCGGACCCTGGATGGGTCGACAAATGTCTCCGTCTTCTTGTCTTGCACCACAGCATCGTCGGCAACAGACGACTCCCACAACCTAGACCGCCGCATGAGTCAATAACAACAAAGAAGGAGGGAATGGAAGTCCCCTTAGGCCAGACGCACTTGTAAAGAAGATCCATCAGCTCATCAGCGGCAGCGTATCGCTCGTCGTGGGGAACGACGTCCGTGAGGCCCATGGCAAGGGCGCTGGCCTTGTTCCATGACGTGACAATGTTCCATCTGTGCGAGAATGTTAGCTACCAGTGCGACAAGCGTGCCTTGGGTCTGTCAAAACACGTTACCCAATGCGACCTTTGGTAAAGTGGTCCAGCGTCGAGAAGCGACGGGCTAGCAGAAAGGGGCGCTCATAGCTGGTCGAGGCTGTGATACCAAAGCCGAGCGATTTGGTCACGGTGGCCATGGCCGAGATGGGCTAGAAACGGTTGTAAGCCACTTGGAACAAAACAAAAGAAGAGAGAAAGCAAAGAAAAAAAAGGAGAAAAGGAGAGCACCCGTAACTCACGATGAACGGGTCCGTGACAGGGAATTCGGAGCCGATCCTGATGGCCGGATCTCGGCTGCCCTTGTACACATCGAAGCCGCCAACAGTGTCGGCCAAGAAGTACGAGAGGAATTTGCCGCGCTCCAAGATCTTTGCCGTCTCTAGCCAGTAGTCGAGGCTTCGTTTCTCTGGCGTCCGATCCTGCGGGTTGAGCCACTGGCCAGGGCATGTATGGCCAACAGTGCAAGCATCGAAAGCGTTGAGAAAGATCTTCTTCTTGGGGGCTGCAGCTGATTCCGTCATAATGTCTGCGTTGAAGAGCGAAAGAAGAAGAAAAGAAGATATGACAGTCCAGGAGACAGGATTAAAACGAGAGAACAAGAGGGCGGTAGATCAACACAATGATAGAGCAAAAGAGTGACAGAGTGACAGAGTGACAGATCGAGAGAGCGAGAGTCAAGAGAGCGAGGAATCAAGAGTCCAAGAGTGTGGTTGTGCCTGATAGGATATCTGCAAGTGTGAGACTGATGGACGTCTACGCGCTTTTTATTCCTTCAGCTTATATCTAAGCTGCACTGTCTAGATATCGCAGGATGTCCCAGTGGCAGCAAGATATGGACTGATACGACTCAGAAGACCCCGTGAGCGCTCTTTTTACACATCACTGCATGGGTGTAGCCGTATGTGGATAGGGCGGCTGCGGCCCAAACTCAATTCGGATATCAGATATCTGCTAGATGCTGGCGCCTTTCGCAATCTTTGGCAAATGTTGCATCATATCTTGTTCGTGATACCAGTCGTGCATCTTGTGTGCACCCTTGATAGAGAATTTTTCGCACGCACACGGCCGGCAGAACCACAGATTCTCCGTAGAACCCATGTAGGAGCAGGGTCTCTGTACCATTTTCCACTTTGGAGCCCACTCTTAGTGCTATTCGTCATTGCAAACTCGTGGTCCAGAGCACCACTTGTCTCGCCTATAATCAACAGATTTGCAAACGCGGAAAATACCCGAGACGGGCCCATGTGGCAGCTCTTGTCTGGGGGTTAGGCAAAAGGCGCGTCTGTCTGAGCTGCACAATGTGTATATGTATATCTGCTGGGTCCTGCCGGCGTGTCGCAAGAGCCAGACGCGCAAGCAAGCTTTCCTTTTCAGCCACCGTCACTCTCTGCAACAATGTCTTCAGGCAAGGTTTATGTTGTTGACGATGGTGTCAAGGGCCTCGCCACGGCGGATGCAGGCAACGTCAGCAGCGACGACTACCAGCCGGAAGTAGTCGTCAGTGATGAGCAGCCGCGCTATCTGTTCGGAATCAAACTGCCCAGCTACTACAACAAAGGCGAAGAGCGTGCGCTCGTGCGGAAGCTGGACATTTTCCTCCTGTAAGAAGCATTGTGCGGCTGTCGTGGCTGTCGTGACCCTGTCATCGCTGGATGATATAAGTCCCATGAGCGGTGACAGACCGAACAAAAGCACTTGCTGATTCTTTTTCTTCTTTTTTCGAAGTTCTTACACGAGTCTGTCAACCTTTATGCAAACATTGGACAATTCTAATATCAGGTACGTTATCCGGATAGATGCACCGATAACTCAAACGGACGCTGACAGTGTTTAATATAGCAATGCATACGTCTCTGGCATGAAGGAAGATGTCAGCACCACTATCCCTCCAAACCGGCGTTTCTGGAGCCCTATTACTTACCTTTAAGCCCTGTAGCTTCATCTCTACGGCAATCAGCTCAACTACTTCTCGACAACGTTCAACTGCGGCATCATTGCTGGCGCAGGTGCGTTACCATGCTGTCCTGCCGGCCTGTCATATTTGGTTTTGCTGACCAGAAACAGTTCCGCTCATGCTGCTTTCGACTTGGTTGAAGCCATCAATTCTTATGCCGATATGCGAGCTCAGCTGGACCGCGATGGTCATGGGGATTGCCGGTGCGAAGAACTATCAGACAGTGAGTTTTGAGAGAGAGAGAGCGAAGTGAAGGGGAGGATAAAAGAAGAGAAAGAAAGGGGGAAAAGAAGGAGAAGGAGAGAAAGAAATCCAGAAATCCAACGCGTGTCGCTGACCGCTGACCGCTGACCGCTGTTTGTCTTCTCTAGATTTATGGCCTGCGCTTCGTCTGTGGGTTTTTCCAAGGCATTGCATTTCCTGGATTTGCTGCCCTCGTGGGCGCCTGGTACACGCCGTCGGAGCTGGGCAAACGCATGGCTCTGTACGAGGTCTCGTCTACTGCTGCAGGCATGTTTTCTGGATACATTCAGGCAGGGCTTTACGCTCACATGAACGGCAAAGGGATGGCGAGCTGGCGGTAAGTGCACTGTTTATTCTTTGTGCTATTTTTGTCTCGTTCCGTCTCGTCTTTCTTTCTTTCTTTCTTTCTTTCTTCTCCCACTCTTCTCCCGAGCTAATTTATCTCAGCTGGCTGTTCATTTTTGACGGCATCATCTCCATTCCCATTGCGCTGTGGGGATTTTACGCCATCCCGGACCAGCCCAAGAACACATCAGCAAGATGGCTGAAACCCGATGTAAGAGATGCTTACTTTTTTACTTTTCTTTTCTACAAAATCAACGACTGACCTCTTCCAGGAAAGAAAACTGGCGGTCAAGAGAATGGACGACGTTGGACGCCATCCCGTTCAGAAAATCACCTGGGCACGGTTCAAGAGCATCTGGTCGACTTGGCACGTCTACTTGTTTGTCGCATGCTACGTGTAAGTGAAATACGCGCTCTCTGAGAATTTTTAGTGATGTCTGCAGGCACACGGCTGACCTTTTCTCAGGCTCTATGGAGCATTCTCTTGGGGCGACGGCTACTTTGCTCTCTGGCTTCAGTCCCTGGGCAGGTACTCGGTCGAGGACATTAACAATATTCCCACTGCCGGACCCGGCGCAGCCTTTGTGAACTCGCTCTTCAGCGGCTTCATGTCGGACTATCTCGAGAACCGGCCGCTGGTGATTGTCGTAAACATGGTTGTGTGCATGTCCGGAAACACCTTCTTGGCTGTCTGGAAGTCACCCGAGTGGCTCAAGTTTGTTGGGTACATCTTCATCACCACCGGTCTCCCTGCACAATCTCAGACGATTGCCTGGATCAACGAGGTCTGTCAGGGCAACGGCACTCTGCGCGGACTGATTGTCTCCATCGGAAATACGCTGATCTACGGGATCAATGCCTGGGCTCTCGTTCTTCTATTCCCTGCTGTGGACGGTAAGTCTACATCTATCGCTTCTAGTCCGGCTATCGTCTTGTTTACTTTTCGCTCGCTAACGGCCGCCCAATAGCCCCCCATTACAAGTATGGATACAAAGTCTGCGCAGGCCTTATTGGTGTTGGCATTATATCAGTCTTTGTCATTCTGTTCTACATCCGGAGGGACTTGTAAGTTTTTTTTTTTTTTTTTTTTCGCATTCCATCTTCCTTTCTTTTGTTTCGCAGAGTTCGGCGCCCCTGTCCCCCAATCCTGCTAGCAAATACTGATTATTTAATTATCTCTTTAGGAAAAGTGGCGAGGCGATTCGCAACGAGAAAGGTCTCCTGGAATTCAAGGCTTGGGCATCACTGAAGGCAGAGCACGACGACAGCATCAGGCAGGCCAATGCAACTGCCCCCGGCAGCAACATGGCGTAGGATAGCCTCGTAACCACCGTAGATAGCATAGTGCAAAGACTAGATCCGCGAGAAACTAATAACATCACGCAAAAGCCGCAATCTAGATTAATCTTTATATGCACCTGCTGCCAGGATCTCGGTCTTGACAACCATGAAACGGATTATGAAGCCAGAAGATTTATAATGCTCTGCGAAGAAGCATTATTAATACCTGTATGCCATAAGCAAGCTGATAACGGGCGTATGGCACCATCTGAGCTATGTGGAGAGGCGGCTAGCTGTTGTGGCCAGCAATTACTAGTCTTAATTTGTTATGCCTGGCAAAGTATATAAAATGCAGACGCCATCCTCGTTCCGATCTGGCCCTATATGCCGATGACACGCAAGGAAAAAACGACAATCAAAGACCTGCTAACTACCTCTCCCGAACCCAGAACTGTTTTAGCCTTGGCACTCGAATACACAATGTCTATCGTGATAGGCGTTGACGTAGGAGGCACTAACACGGATGCCGTGGCTATCGACCTTGCCTTGAGCTCCACACGTCCGCGAGACAGCGTTCTGGCCTACACCAAGACGCCTACAACGCGGGACACGGGCATTGGCATTGAAGAGGCTGTCAAGACGCTGCTTTCCGAGCTTCCAGAAAGCGCACGCAATGAGATATTCACCGTGAATATTGGAACCACCGTAAGTTGCCTTCTCTTCTCTGACTTTCTATATATTATACAACACACCCTGACTCAAACCCTCTTAACAGCACTTTATCAACGCAATCGTGGAGAAGGACGCCAAAAAGCTTGCAAAGGTTGCCGTCCTCCGTCTCTGCGGGCCGTATGCGCGAGAGGTTCCTCCGTTTACCGGACTGCCAAGCGATCTGCGCCCTCTCGTCGAAGGCTATAGCGCCTCGCTCCCCGGTGGTCTAGAAAGTGAGTGAGCTCATCAGAAACAAAAAAAAAGAAGCTCCGTGCTGACAAAGACAGTCGATGGGCGTATCATCACTCACGTTGACGAGGGGGCAGTGAAACAGGCAGCAGAGGAGATCAGAGCTGCCGGAATCACAAATGTTGCTGTCATCGGGGTGTATGCGCCCATCGACTCGGTCTACCGGCAGGAAGAGGCCGTACGCGATACGCTGCGGACCGTCCTAGGGCCGAGAGCCAACATTACGATATCGCGTGACGTTGCCGGCGTGGGCTTTATAGAGCGGGAGAATGCCACCATTCTCAATGCGACGATTCTGCCCCTTGCCCAGCAGACTATCCGGCAATTTAAGCGGTCGCTCAGCACCCTAGGAATCTCAGCAAGTCTGTGAGTTCTTCTAGTTCTTTTAGTCCTTTTTTTTTTTTTTTCTTCCTTTGTCTTCCGTCTGCGAGATATTTAATGCTGACAGGACTGCGAAAGCCATCTCACGAAAAACGACGGCACTCTGATCACGGCCGACGAGGCGGCCAGGCTGCCCATCTCGACATTTTTGTCGGGGCCGACCAACTCTGTGACTGGAGCCGTCTTCCTGGCCGACGGCGAGACGCTGGGCAGCCACGGGGCTCTAGTGCTGGACATTGGCGGGACTACGTCGGATGCGTGCTGGGTCGAGCCGTCGGGGTTGCCGCGGCCGGCCGCAGCATTCTCGTACCTTGCCGGCATCCGCACAAGCTTTTCTGTGCCAGACCTGCGGAGCATCGGCGTCGGCGGCGGCTCCATCGTCCGACTCGGCGGCGGGTCGTCTGGATCTGCAGTGACAGTAGGACCTGACTCTGTAGGCAAGGACCTCGCCGTCAAGGCGCGCGCGTTTGGCGGCTCGTTCCTGACAGCGACTGACATCACCGTGGCTGCCGGGCAGGAGAAGGACATTGGAGACCGATCGCTGCTGGCAGACATTGGCGCGGCCGACATCGCGGCCGTCCAGGCGCGGATCCAGACGCAGCTGGAGCAGGTCGTCGACGAGATGAAGACGTCGGACCAGGACGTCTTGCTCATCCTGGTTGGCGGCGGCAGCATCGTGTGCCCGCCGACGCTGCGCGGCGTCTCCGACATCAAGCGGCCGCCGTACTCGCAGGTAGCCAACGCCGTGGGCGCAGCCATGGCCAAGGTGTCGACGTGCGTGGACACGATCGTCGTCCTGCCGGACGCCCAGTCGGAGGAGGACGAGGTCGGCCGGCTTCGGGCCCAGGTGGTCGCGCAGGCGCTCGAGAGGGGCGCCGAGGACCCAAAGATTGTCGAGGAGACCATCCTGCCGGTCCCGTACGTAGCCACGCGGTCACGCCGGATCGTGGTGCGCGCCGTGGGAAAGCTGTCGGTAACACAGCTGCAGGTGGCAGGCACGCCGACATCGGCTGTCGACGAGCCGACAGACGAGGCCGAGATCGATGCTGGGGCGGATGCCGATGATGCCGATGCCGAAGCAGATACAGCAAAGACGACGACGACGGTGACAACAGCACCACCCCCACAGGTCGAGGATGCGCCAAAGGTCGATCTCCGGACGTACCGGCCCAGCGTTCAGGGCGGCCGCTGGATCATCTCGAGGACAGACCTCGCCCTAATCGCCGAGGGCTGCGCCATCCTCGGCTGCGGCGGTGGCGGCGACACGTACGCAAGCTTTCTGAGCGTGGACAGCGACCTGGCGCGCGGAGCCCGGGTCGAGGTGGTCGCGCCGGCCGCGCTGCCGGACGACGGCTTCATTCCGGGCGTGGCCGTCATGGGCTCGCCTAGCACGTTCTCGGAGCGGCTGCCGTCGGGGCAGGAGCTGCAGAATGCGGTGCAGGCTGTGCTGGCAGTCAAGGGTGCCGGACTAGACAGCCTGACTGCCGTGATGAGCCTCGAGATCGGTGGCTCCAACGGCATGCGCGGCTTCCAGGCGGCCATCTGGACCGGACGGCCGCTGGTGGACGCCGACCTGATGGGCCGGGCCTACCCGACGCTCTGGCAGGTGACGCCCAACAACGCCGGCATCCTGCTGGTGCCGGCCGCCGCCGCCGACGGTAAGGGCAACACGGTCGTGCAGACGGGCGCCAGCTCCAACCGCGATCTCGAGGACCTGCTGCGCGCCGTGTGCGTCCGCATGGGCCAGGCCGCCAGCATCTCCATCGGCGGCCTGTCTGGCGCCCAGGTCCGGCACCACGCTGCCCAGCAGTCCATCTCGCTGGCCTGGCGTATCGGCCGCGCCGTACAGCTGGCCCGCGCCGAGAAGCAGGACCTCGTCGACAGCATCTTGTCGGCCTACCCGGGTCGCCGTATCGTCAGCGGCAAGATCACCCGCGTCGTTCGCGACGTCTCCGGCGCCTTCACCATCGGGTCGGCCGACATTGTGCCCTTTTCGGGTCCCAGCTCCAGCCCAGAGCCGGCCGTCCGCGTCGTCTTCCAGAACGAAAACATCTCGCTGTTTCGAACCGACACCGGCACCAACAACGGCCCCGGCCAGCAGCAGACGGCCACGGCAGAGACTGTCCTCGCCAGCGTCCCCGACCTCATCTGCCTGCTCGACGCCGAGGACGGCAGGGCACTGGGGACGCAGGACTACCGCTACGGCCTGCGCGTCCACGTCATCGCCTTGGTCGGCAGCCCCCAGTGGACGCAAGGTCCAGGCCTGAAGAACGGAGGGCCTGAGGCTTTCGGGTACGTAGCTTGCCCTTTTCAATGTTTGTTTTGGATTTTGCTGACCTGAATAATGTGCAGGCTTGACATTGACTACGTTCCGGCGGCTGTTTTCAAAGAACCCCGGTCCGTCATCGAGGAGTATGGGGGTGCTGCTTCTGGCGTTTCTCTCTAGATGGGCATGAAGATTGATGAAACGTATACATTGCTGCTCCTCACCCTAACGGCGACCAAATTACCAGAAAAAAAATCATTCCCAACGCACAAACCATCGTACAAACCATATGCGGGTTTGTGGATTGTGGGTTGTGGATTGTTTTAAAGTCGTTATACATATACCATGTCAGTTTCGTTGTTACAATATAGCATGTATTCCTGGCGAACACCATATCTCCATAGGCAGTGCACAACTGTAGATCAGGCTGTAAAGTCGACGATAGGAACATAGCATAACAAAGCCACTGAGCTCTGTTGTCACGTAGTCTTTTCTCAATGTATTACTTCCGCGACTGCCGAATCAAAGACACCGCGTACCTAGGCAACCGTGCAACACTTGGCATCATAGATGGGACAATATTAATAAGGACTGATCCGGTTAATGCGTCTGGTCTCGTCTACAATTTTCAAGCAGCAAAACCCCCCATCACGCTGGTTTCACGTCGGCCGTCAGCTCCAGGCTGGAAGCAGAGCAGTGAAACCCAAATAATGCAAAAAGAAAAAAAAATGAATATACTGCCATCTATTTTGCGTTTTCTATGGTGGCATAAATGGCAATCCCTTACAACATTACAAACGGATGCACCCAGCTTCCGCAGCCACCTCTCTCAAGAAACTCTCTCACAGAAGCGCAGCCACACCGAGGGCGACAGCCAGGCTGGCGTACGCAGCGGCGGACGACAGACGGATGGGCGCAGCACCGGCCGTGACGATAGTGGACGAGGCGTTGGCCTCTGTGCTCGTCGATGACGACTTGGACGTCGACGTGTGCGTTGCAGAGGTCGCAGTCGCCTTGGAGCCGGCGACCGTGCCCGTCGCAGTGCCGGTAGCATCAGCAGAACCGGCAGAGCCTGAAGCGCCAGCAGAGCCAGTCGCCGTAGAGGCGCCGGTCAGCGTGGTGGCAGTGGTGCCAGTCTTGTGGGAAGTGCCCGTGGAGGTGGAGGATTTGGTGGAGGTAGCGGAGGAAGAAGACGACGACGAGGAGGTGGTGGTCGGGCACGTCAGGTTGAAGCGCGGCGTAGTCGAGAGGTCGTCAGTGATGGAGAACTTCATCGTCTGGGCAGAGTCGGAGTCGCGCAGGATGTACCAGAACGTCGTGACCTTGTTAAACAGCATGGCGCAGCCGATATCGTCCCAGTACTTCTTGGCGTTCTCCACGCTGGGGATGGCCTCCTCCCAGTCCTTGCCGGTGTACGGCCAGCCGGTCTCGGTAACCCAGACGGGCTTGTCGCCAGCGACGGCTAGCGTGGCGTCGTAGGCCTCGCTGAAGAGGGTAGCCGCATTGGCAATGGAGTTGTTCACGGTGCCCTGGTAGTACGGGTACTCATCCACACCGAGCCAGTCCACAGCGTTGATGACGGCCTGGTTCGACGAGTTCGTCCATGCGTCCCACGTGTCGACGTGGCCAATGGGGACCGACGACAGGCCCGTGCCGGAGACGGCGCTCTTGTACTTCTTGATAAAGTCGACAATCACATCAGGATCGGCACCGACGCCCGAGTCGTTCTCCACGCCCGTCACCGAGTTGCGGTACAGGTCCTCGCTGCCGATCGACATGCCGATGACGAGATCCGTAAAGTCGGTGCCGTAGTCGCTCACCGCCGTCAGCAGCGCGTCCAGCTCGTTCTGGATAGTTGTCGTGCCCGACGTCCAGATGCCCAGCAGCATGTACGTCTTGGTCTCGATGGCCGCCTCGAACGCTTCGATCGGCGTGTTGGTCGAGTACGCCTGGATGTTGGTGTACAGCCGCACTGCGTTGAAGTCTCCCGGCGCGCCATCCAGGTTCTGTGCCGCCTCGAACTCGGCCTTGAAGTCGGCCTTGAACTTTGCCGAGTCGTCCTCCATCTTGGAGCCGGAGCTGAAGCCCAGGTAGTTGGTAGCACGGGCGCTCGTGGCCAGGGCGGCCACGGCCAAGGCAATGGTCGAGTGCATCGTGGTAGTTATTTGTTTTGTCGCTTCGATGGAAATTGGTAAAAAAAAAAAAAAAAAAAAA
>JRUC01000787.1:0-12373 GCA_000806385.1 Leptographium procerum
GTTGCCGGCATCGTCGCTCTCCTCCGGTTGTGCTTTCTGCTCCTCCTTCTGCTCTTCTTTCTGCTCTTGCTGCTTCTGCTGCTCTTGCTGCGTAAGCGACAAGATTGCCTGCTGCAGGCTCTGACCGGGGAAGCCAGGCTCGTGGAGAAGCGCTTCAAAGGCCGTCGTAGACGCCGCTGTGGTTGGCGGTTCCTCGTCAAACTTGACCGTTACGGAGTATGACCGGCCTGCCTGGGACGGCTTGACCACCGTCTGCGCCGAGGTGAGATTGCCACGTGTGGCCAGAGGCACCGGCGGGACAAACACGACATTCGTAATGGCCGCATTGAGGTTGGCCAGCTCCACTGGGAGAGCCATGGAACTGGCGCCACCGCTGCCACTGCCATTGCTGCCGTTGCCAGCGCCATCCCCCAGATTCCACTGCATAAGCAGGCCGCGCGGGTGGCCCGACAGCAGTGTGGCGCCATCGTAGCTCACCGACAAGCAGGTGGCCGGACCAGCCTCATCAGGCACGGCGCCAAAAGGCGTCGTGATGGATGCGGCTGTGGACGCGGCCTCGGCGCCCCGAGCGCCTAGCAGCGGCTTGTCGCCAAAGAGCTCGAGTGCAAAAATGTGGCCGGCGGCAGCGGCGGTAGTCGTAGTTCCGGCTGCAGAAGTGGCGGCGGCAGCGCTGCTGATGGTGCTGTCATCTGTAGCTACGTACAGCGCCCGAGCGACAGGGTCTAGCGTCAGACACGTGGGCACGGCCGCAAACAGAAGCGTGCGCAGGGCGACGCCGGTCTGGTAGTTCCACAGCACGACCGTCTTGTCACGACTGGCAGACACGCAGAGGCTGGTGTCTCGGCTGGCAGAAGAGCCGACGACGAGGGCGGTTACCGCAGCCCGGTGGCGGGCCAGCGTACGCACGGGCTCTGGATCGTCAGAGCTAGCCGCCCCGTTGGCAGAAGCGCCGCTGCCACCTCCTAGGGCTAGCAGCTGAGGGAGAGACCAGACGTGGACGTTAGAGTCGTCGGAGCCAGAGAGCACGTGATGAGATGTCGTCTGGAGGCAAGAAACCGCCTGGACGTGGCACGGAGGAGTGGAGATGAGCCGGCCAGAGAGGGTCTAGACTGTCAGCTAGGGACGTCGGGGGAGAGAGAGAGAGAGAGAGAGAGAGAGAGAGTAAGAAAGAAAAGGAGACAGAGAAAGAAAAGGAGACAGAGAACATACCTCCCAGAGGAGAAGCCGTCCTTCGGCAGTTCCAGCAACTAGAATGTCGCCAGCCAGCGCCAGACACCGCACCTTTTCGGGCATCGGCACGGCTGCCTCCTGACCACCACGCAGCCGTGAGTACACGTGCAGATATGCGCGGTCCTGCTGGGCAGCGAAGACGTGTGCCGCACTGACGGCAAGGCCACCCGCGGGCGTTGCACTCTTCTTGAACGTCGTCCGCACGCCGTAGCTCGGGCTGAGCGTCTGGTGGTAGACGGCCACGTCCTTGGCAACGGCCGTGTTGCTGGCCAATGGCGGGCCGCTGACGGCCGTGAAAAAATCCTCGGCGAGCATTTAGTAAGAGAGCAGAGGGATGTAGAAAGAGGAACAGAAAGAGGGACAGAAAGAGGAACAGAAAGAGAAACAAATGGGAAACCGTGTCGATGCGTGTTCACGTGGACTTCTCACGCGTGTCGTCGCTGCCGACTCTCGTTGTTGCTTCCTTCCTCCACGTGGGAACCGGTAGGGGAACCTGTCGGTCGTGCTTTCCACTTTCTGTTTTCCCCCTTTTCCCTGCTCACAGGCCCTCTGTTTTGTCTCAGCCTTTTGCTTCCCTATTTCCCCTTTTTCCTTTTTCCTTTTTTCCTGCTCTTTTTTTCCTGATCTCTTCGCTTCTGCTTTCTAGATGTCGCAAGTGCTATTTTCCTTGTTTCTTCTTTTTCCATAAGTAGAGAAGACGGCTTTTTTTTCACGTCTCCCTTGCATCAGGCTGATTGGTCATTTCCTGCACGCCAAGTGGAGCCTAAACCCCAGGTCTCTCAAGCTTTTCCAGGCGTGCCTGGTCAGTCTGTCCAACCAAGTTCCAGCGGTCCGTCGCGCCGTCACCTATAATTGGCCAGCGGCGTGTCTTACCTAAGCCACCAATTCACACCCCGTGCCTAATGTACGTGCTCGTGGTAGCAGCACATCATTACAGCAAAAAATAGAGAAATGAGATAAGATGCATAGTAGCGAGGGCCGTGGACCTGTGCATAGCTATCCCCTGTCTCCATTCCGAAAAGGCAATGGGCCGTGATGTGCTGCCGTGGCGTCGACGAGCATCTCGGAGCCCAGAGACCCGTTCGTTCCAGGAGCATTGGCCGCCTTCCGCAGAATGCACAGACAACACCTCAACAGGCCTCTCGCTAGCGGCGCCGCTTGTTACTCGTAATCGTGCCGACCGGGCTGCTGGCGAGTAGATTAAAGTGCAGGTGCAGGTGCAGGTGCTGGTGCAAGTGCTGGTGCAAGTGCTAGAACCAATATGGAGTAGTCCTCACAGCTGTTTGCTCTATCTTACTACATAGTAATTATGTGCTTTCCTGAATAGCGCTCTGTCGGAAGGTGCACTGGTAGAATCGCGGCTTCCTTTTCGATAAACTACTGCTGGCGGGGTCCTCTCGGCACCCCTGCGCCGTCGGGGGGGTGACCATCCCTAGTGCCGATCGCTTACCGTTCGCACCTTCTTTGGGCATCATTTGTGAATTTCCGCCTGCTCGTACGGAGTACTAGTATGTAATAATAGTGTGCAGTCCTGACTCGTCCTATCTGCCCCATCATGGCATTTTACGACTAATCTGTGCTCGGCCCAGTGCTTTCTATCTCTGCTTTGCTTTTCCGTCTTTCCCCTACATAGTATCGCTCGACCTCCGTCTCACTGCACCCCTCTCCCTGCGTCTGCCTGCTGCATCTACCACCTCCCGAAATGTGTAAACCGAATGCCAATCCGCCCCGCTCTAGACGTACCTTCACGAAAAGCACTACGACGTACGACGTACGGGCGGTCAGAGTAGAGCATCTCAGTCGAGCCTAAAGGTGAACTGTGTATGATTGAGAATACTTGGCCCCCTCCTCAAGCTCTCGACTCCAGCGAGGTGGCGTCTCCGGCATACAAGTCCGCCACTACTACTATGTCTTAATGTACTTGCATTGTGTTTGTATCCCACGCATTCTTTCCGGTGTCTCATCCCATTCAATTTCGATCTCTTCTTTCTATTGTCTCATGATTCCGAACATTGTCTGATCCGCAGTCGGCGTGCAGGACATCCCCTGTTTGTCCGACGCTGGCACGCAAGAACCACTCTGGCATGTGGCTGCTCCGATGCTTCTTCCCCCTACCCGAGAAAAGGAAGGGATGCATCAGATGGATAGTGGGCAGTGCTCGAATCCAGAGAATGGGTGGGGGATGAAAGAGAGAGCGAGTGGAAAAGATGGAGGGCCACTGCCAGCTGTCAAAGGGGCATCGTGGGAGACGCGAGCTGTGATGCTAACATCCCGAATTGTATGTGATCGACACCGCTACCGGACCCATTTCGTGCCTGCACTCCACTCCCCATTCCCCGATGCCTTGGCTTCCTCCTCTGCTTTATCGCGCGCTGACCTGTGCATTTCTGCCTGCCTGCCTGCAGTCAAGCCGTCGTCATGTGCACTACGAGCACGAGTACTCCGTACTTTTGTGCTCATAGCAGATACGAAGTCACAGCTCCCTCTCTCTAACCAGCATCAGCTCTGTCCACTAGCAAATACCCTTGCCTCCCTTCTCCACACATCTTCTGGGCCCGCAACTCACCCGGGCACGCTAGAACAGATGCGAGCTGCTAGGATCTGGCCACAGACTGCTCAGTTTCAACCCCAGCTCATGCACTTTCCCACGCAGTCTCTCGACCGGTCAACTGGACATACTCGCAAAGACCAACAGCACGAGCCACGCGAGTAGAGCCGCCATATACCGCAGACAATTAATTTTTTCCTCGTGGAGGCTCACCTGGGAAGAAAAAAAAATACGAGCATAACTACCCGGAGACGCCGGGACTTGTGTGCTTGGCCGGCCTACTGCGTGGCGTTTACCAACAGCGGTCCTCTTTCCAACCATCCCCCATGGCCGCACGCATGGTATCTCTCGAGAAAATCCAGCTATCTAGCTTCGTTCTGGAACGTAACTTTCTTTTTATTTCTCGTCAATAAACTTTGCCTCGGCCACAGGCCTGCAGCCGTCCTGCTCTACTTTTCATCTACTGCTTGTCGGTTGCACTAATAGCAATGTCTCATGTGCGTGAGATTTTGCATGCCCCTGATTCGTGAGGACTCGCGTTCTCGCCCGTCGGTGTTCCACCGCATGGTCTTGTCCTGTGCTGCACGCCTACATAGTAGTATACACAACATGCAGCGTCCCTTCGCTCTCACTACACAGACAGAACGGAGAACGGATAACCTAAGAATTGAGAACGGATGATCACCATGCCGTCATCCTAGGCAAGGATACCTTGGCTTTCTCCGGCAGTGGCGCCTACATAGTACAAAGCTGCTTGCTTTACAATCACGCCTCCCACAAAAGCTCACCTTCGTGCATGGGGGCGTGCATTAGCGGCGGAACGAGGGAGAGCAGCGTTCCTCTCAGCCACACCATCCAATACAAGCGCGACAATCCACAATGCCTCTCTCTCTCCTCGAGAGAAGCCAAAGCACTTTGTCTTTCGGCGCCTGCTAGTGCTTGGTACCTTGGCTCGCTTCCTTCCACCACGTCGTGTCATGTAACGGCCCCCAGCTGTACTTGTTCCATTTATTGCTCTTGTTTCAAACTTTGCCTTCCTGCTGTTGCCACGCGCGGACTTCACTACTAGTCGTTGTGCTATAGAGTGCCAATGCTGCACTTATACTGTCTTGCTCCCTCCTTCTGTTCTTCGTTTCTCTTCCGTCTTCCCCCCCCACCGTGTTGTGATTCTGGCTGCCTTCTAGGTTGCCTTCTTCTCAGGCGTGGCCTTGAAGTGTTCCACAATATTTTGCGTCAATGATATGCCTTCGAGTTCCTACAGGTCTGTCTCAAATTGGATCCTGATCACAGCGTCGCCCAGCCTCTTGTCCCGAAGCTTAGTGCGTCACTGAGACGACAAGAGACCTCGCTCATTAAACACTTCTCTTTGATGTTACGCCGACGACAACACTGTGTGACCACGTCTTTTCTCTCTCTATCTCTTATGCTTTACTTCGTCGCCTATAGAGACGCAGATCTTTGAAAATCGGGCAGAGACGCAGGGCACAACAGGTCACAACACCTGCCAGTCAAAGACCCCATCCACGGTATTTGTCACAACTACACACACTAGACGCACAGCATCTATTCCACCCTCGGCCTCTCACAAAGGCCAAGTGCCGCATAAACTCCTCACTTGAACTGTCTTGATTTTTGGTCAGTTCGAGCCCTGGATTTGGGTGCAACAGAATGGATACCTGCAACTTTCCCGAACTATTGGCCCTCGACCTTGAGACAGCTGAGCCCATATTTACTGCTAGGCGAATGACTGCCGGTGCTCCCAGACCGTCATCTTCGAGAGGCGCTTCAGATATGGCGAGGCATAAGAGATCAAGCTTAGAGACACGTACGCCCCAGTGGTCGCACAACTTTACCTTTTCACCCTTGCATTCGCACGCTTGCCCAAAATCCGCTACACACTCGGAATCGAAGACCACGTCACTTCAAGCAGGAGCTATTTTTCAGTCACGGCTTGCGCCGCCCTTCTCTCCTTATGAAGTTGCACCCTCCCAGATTCGCGTTTCTGGAGCTGCACATCGAGTTGTTGTTTTTGGCGAGCCTGAAAACTATTCGTCATTTTCACCTATCTATCCTACAATCTCCAATGACGGAGACAACGCCAGCGTCGACAGCTTTGAAATCCCGAACATAAGCCTCGTCTCGCCACGCTGCGTAAGATCCGAGCAGCAGTCCCTGCAGCAAGAGTACCAGTGCAAACAACTTGAGGGCGAGCAAGAAGAAAAAAGCATATTCCTACACAGCGAGCTTGGCCTTCGGGATTGTGATAGAATCCTCGGAGACCAAGAGATCTCCAGCGACAGTACCGGTGCCGGCAACAAAGGTGACGACGGAGGTGACGTCGTCGGTGACGACGACGACGGCGACAACATGCGGTCCGATACGTCCAGTGTATCTTCGCTCGGCTTTGCCACGTCATCCGTCCATGACTGCCGGCAGTCAGTTGTTACAGCAGCTACATCAGTGGCCTCGGCCTCCCGCTCTTCCGCGCAATCCCACATCCTTTCAGCTATCGGCCCGTCGTCGCCCAAATCACAGTGGCGGAGGGAGTCCATGCCTATGAGTGAACGGCATGTGGACTTTAAGTTGGATACTGATGTTGTTGTTATCGACAGCCGCAGCGGCGAAAATTCATCGTCAGATCTGATGGCGGACGATGTCAAGCAGCACGGTAGCAGTTGTGATACTAGCAGCTCCCGTCCTCAACATGCACAACAATCCAGCTGGATAGATTTTGGAGACGATGAAGAGAGCGATGATGAAAAGGAATGCTTGTCTAATGAAGTGCCTCTTTGGACAGATGAGGCCCACGGCATTTGCAGGCCAAGCAGACAAGCCTCTCAGGTTTTACGCCCATACTCTCCCTACTCGCGACGGCCAAGCTCTGCCATGAGTTGGTTTGGGCGGGAAAAAGGTCAGAGCAGTGCACTTCACGAATGGACTGAGAAAAAGCGCTTGTCCCAGACATCTGTTGCGTCTGTTCCCTCTCTTCGCCGAAGATCATCACTTGGCTCGTATCGAACGGCAGCGCAGTTGTCAGACAGACCAGAATTTTTGCTGCCCTTGCAATACGAGCCCCCCGAGAGGCAAAACCCGAGGCAGCAACGACAGTCATACCACTCAAGAAGTCGGTTGTCCATATCCAGCAACGCATCGGCTACTCCTTCCGCAAGGGAAGTGGAAAGAATGCGCGCACTTCTAAGCATGCAGACAAGTGGAAAAGCCTCCGGCGAGCAAGCTGTTTATTCACGCCCTGCCTCCCTTAGCCAAGTTGACGGCACCCAGGTCTCTGGTAATGAGGCCGAGGAGGATCGCGATGACGCAGACCTTTTCGCAGACTTTGATGAGGACGACTTCGACCAAGAAGAAGACGAGATTATGACTGCTACAGTGGTACCCTTGTCCAAGCAATATTTGGGATCAGTATCGCCCCAGCTAGGACCTATCGACGAGAATGCTGCCACTCTCGTCAACTGCGCTGAATTTGACGCCGAGGAGACCTCACAAGAACTACAGTCCTGGATTCAACAAACCTCTGAAACACAGGAAGAGGCCGTGCCGCACCTTCTACGGGGCCAGGACGGCATCTTCCGGTTCGAAAATCGTCCACGTGTTGCCCACGAGCAGGAGGAAGTGTACCAAGCAAACGGCGCATACAGGTACCAAGAAGCGCGACCTCTGGACATTCTCCAACCTTCAGTTCAGCAGAAACAGCCGACATTACCGCTCGTCTTTCAGCCAACTGCTTCTATTGTCGCCGTTCGGCTTCCAAAGGAGGTGGTGGACATGCTTAGGGTATCGGTTTCCTGCTTCCCAGAGACGATGTTGAGCCTCTCAAGCTTCTGCATTCAGACAATACGGTCGTACTCGCGCAAAGTGCGCCGCATCAGTGAGCTCGATGGTGACACGGAAAACTGGCTGCTGTCATCGCCAAACCTGCTTAGCACCTTGCCACCGAGCCCAACGGGCACCACCCCGTTTGTGCCAGCACCCATGCCCCGTCCGCCGATGTCACCCAGTATGCACCCTGCCCTGATGCAAGACTGGCCACAGTCGAGCAGGAGTTCTACCAGAGCTGGGAGCATTGCAGCGTCCCTTCAGAGAAGCTCCCGGCGCTTCTGGATGGTTCCCAAACGGCTGATGGCGTCGCGTACGACGGCCAGTTTAGGGTCGTTTGTATCTGCTACTGGGGCAACGTCTGCACAGCTGCGGCCGCACAGCCGAAGCAACCGAGGGGGGGAGGACAATGTAGAAATGGATCAGGACAGAGCCAGTGGCGCGTGCTTCAAGCGCATCTTTCCAACAGGATCTGATTACATATGCGATTCGCTGTATGCTCATGTCCTTGCCTTCAACTACATCAGCATGTTGTGCAGTCAGGAGTTTGTCCCATCTCAGCCGTCTTTGGAGCCCGGCCTCCTCCTAAGCGCGGCAACGGCGACCGGTCCCGGCTGCACAGCGCCGGCAGGTTTCGGAAGCGAATCGATGGCTCGGCCAATGCGGATGCAAAAGCGGCAGACAATCCGGGTGTATGTAGGGTCAGATGTCAACATACCGCCGTCATCTCAGTCTATAGCGTCGATCCGTTCGCCGTCGCCCGAACAGCCGCATCGGCAAGGAACGGTGACCTTTTTGAATCAGCCAGGTGGAGACATGCCATCATCGCCGCCAGAGACACCGCCGCCGTCACGGGAGGGCCGTCTGGACGATGACACTAGGCTGATCTCTCGGAAAGCGGCGATTCTTCTGGGGATCCAAGGCCGCCAAGAGCCGGAGGTGGCCAGACGCAGCAGCGAGGCATCGAGCAGCGGGATGAGTGTCAGCAGCGGTGTAGCCAGTCTTGGACGACGGTACAACTCGCTGCGGCGGAGGCGGAGAAAGATAGCCAGCGGAGAGAGTGGGGAGACGGACAAGAACATCACCAGCAAGTCGCGGGGACAGGTGAAGAAAGCACGTCCATCGCCTTTGCCACCCACGGCATTGTTCGACATAGGCAGGTCTACACTGTACGAGGAGCAGCTGCAAGGACAGACGAAGGAAGTGGCTGGCTGTCTACCGCTGACACCGCCGCCATCGGTAGCAGCAGCGGCAGCAGCGGCGGCAGCAGCAGCGACGGAGACGGCGATGCACGATTTGCAGGCAGACCTCTACGGGTGCATTCGGCATTTGGTGTCGACGCTGAAGCTGACGACGGGACAGCTGGGCGAGTCCAAGTTACTAAGCACGGAGGTGCAGGAGGTGGACCAGGTGTTGCTGCGGACGCTATGCGAGCTGGTGCGGTCGCAAGAGGAGCAGATTTGAGGGAGGGAATTACTCGGTTGCAAATTCTTTTATTTTTTGTTTTTTTCTCTCTTATTTTACATGTCTTAACAGAGAGACTGGGCAATGTCAAAGAGATATGGGTGATACCAGAGTGTTGAGGTAGCTGACAATATTCCACAAATTGAAGTGGGATAAAAAAAAATTGACTGACAGGAAAAAGTAAAAAAGAAGACAGATGTTTTGGTGATGTATCAAGCTGGCGACTGTTAGGAAAAAGTCGTGTAACAAGGCCAAAAAAGAAACTCTCTCGCCGGGAATTGAACCCGGGTCCCGGGCGTGACAAGCCCGTATACTGACCACTATACTACAAGAGATTGATTGGAACCCCGCTGTGAGACGAAAACCCATTGGTCATGATGGAGATTCCGTAAACTAAGTACATATAGCTTTGGAGTCGGTATAGACTGGCGCACACGTGATAATGCCGATAACAACAGAAGGAACTTTGCGTTGTGCTGCGCACGTCTTGGGCTGTCTAGTTAGTATCCCAGCTCACATTGACGCCTTCTCTATCACTCGAGCACCCCCACATGTTCAGGTGGCTACCATCCCTATAGTATCGCGAGGCCTCCCACCTGCAGCTCTCACCTGTCGACAGCGCACGCTCGCACAAGAACGATTCGTATGAAACCCTGGCTGCGCCCAGCTTGTGTCTTGTGTGATGAGCTGTCCGACTTCCTAACCCCTTGTAATGGCTACTCGAGCTATGAGAAGATGGCAGGACTGCAATGAACAGCCTGCCTTGCTGCAAATGCAGCAGGCTTCTCTCTCGACGCCTCTCGGCAGACTCGACGCCTGCTAGTGTCGCACTGAAGCACGAATAAGGGACGCAGGGATCTGGGATGCCGAGGAAGCGTCATTTTTCGTGGGACAACACCAGGAAAGTCTCCCTTCTCGATGAGCATGCATCATTTTTTGGGGTGGCTGAGCCAGGCAGCCGGCAGGCAGCCAGGGGAAAGGTCGGTCGGCCGAACGTGCAACAGCAGTTTCTTCTGATTTTTTTTTCTGAGAAAGGAGAGGCGAGGCGAGGGTGGGAGGCTGCTGGAACCCTTGGATACACAAGACCAATTTTGGCCTCATAGGAAGAAAGAGGGCAAGCAGGCAAATCTAGGCGGGCTTCTGGCCTGCTTTGAGTTTTCCGGTGAGTTGTCTTTGGCTCGTATAGAGTCTGGCTTGTTCTGTCCTCATTCGTTTTGTGTTTTGTGTTTTGTGTTTTGTGTTTTTATTTTTATTTTTACCATTTTTTATTCCCTTTGTCTGACGATTCCTGTCCCAACTCGTTCTTGCCTGGTATTTTTGCTTCATCCTTTCTCCTGGTGTACGGACGCTGGCGTATACCACAATTGTTAGCACACTCACAGCAAAGCCGTGGTCATAAGCCGTCATCATGACCAGTCTTAGAAAAGATGAGCCCCGCCGGGCTTCCGCCGAAGAGGCTGCATGCTGGACAGCCTCACTGGCGAGCCAACAGCCTCCTCAGAGCAGCGATAGGCCGCTTCAAACGCGTCTCACCAAGACTTCTGACCTCGGCTGCTGACAGCCAAGAGGCGACGTCTGGCGATGGTCCAAACGAGAGAAAGCAGCTGGTGTGTTTTGTTGTCTTTCGTTTTTGTTGTCTTCGTTCTCTTCATTCTGCTCTCATCTCATCCGACTTGTTACCTTGAGAAAATGACAGCCGCGCGGCTCATGACTCTTGCTGCCATGGCCTTTCTGTGGACCAGCGCGCAGATTCCGGCCTACTTCTGGGGTAAGATACGTTCTGTTGGTGTACACATACCACTGTCACAGCTCCTTTCTCACGGCTTTTTTTCCTTCCCTATCTTGTACGCTCTGCCTTAGGTGGCATCCCGCCCATAGTCTACGGCGCCCTCGGCGGCGCCGACCGGTGGGCATGGCTTATCACGGGATACCTGTTGGCATCGGCCGCCGTGTGTCCGTTCGTGGGTGCCCTGTCAGATCTTGTCGGCCGGCGCTATGTAGCGCTGCTCGGCTGCGGGCTGGTCGTCGCCGGGCAGCTGACGTTGCACTCGTGCCGGTAACATGAATATGTCTATTGCCGGCATGGCCGTCTCGGGCGCCGGTGCCCCCGGCCCAGCGCGGCGCCTACATTGCCGTGCTGGTCGTCAGCGTGCTGCTCTTTATGCCGGCCGTGATGTGAGCGCAGCTGCTGGCCGTCCGCGTCGCCGGCGGCGCCGTCGGCTACAGCCTCTACTACAAACGTCCTCGTCCGCCAGCCGGAGCCGCGCCTGCAGGCCGGCCTCGGCGCTGTCCTGCTCGCCGGCACAGGCACTACGGCTCTCGACGCCACTGAACTCTTCTGCTCTCCTCGGCCGCGTCACCCAGCTGACCGCCACCGCCCAGATAGAGGCCGTCGCCCGGCTGCCCGGCATCGACGCCGCCTTCGGTCGCTCGCTCGTCGCCGCCGGCCAGCAGGCCTATGCCGGCGCCTATCCACACGTCTACTACGCCAGCATCGGCTTCAGCGCCGTCTCCATGCTGGCCAGCCCTTTTATGGACGACATCGGGCCGTACATGGACGACCATGTGGCCGTGGTAATTGCGTAGTTGTTGTTATTGTTGTCGGCGATGACTAATCATAGTAGCAGGGCTATCATCTGTGGCTCTTGCAAAGGCATCTGTGGAATATGGATAGTATGAGATTCACTGCTGTAGCCCAACTATCGTCTCTAATCCAACCGACGTATACAGGTGTATGATCTAGACAAATATAATGAGATAGAAGGCAGTAAGCGAACAGAAGATGGAAAATAAGTAGGCAGCAAAACCCCCTCCCCCCGGAAAAAAAAAGAAAGCATTCCAATTCAACGCCTCCTACTGATGCCGACGACCCATGATCTTTATGGCACAATAACAAGAGAAAAAACTGCCCGTAAGATGGTAGGAAATGCTCAACCCACACCTACACCCACACCTATACCCACACCCTCACCCTCACCCTCACCCTCACCACGCCCAAAAACCTATCACGCCGCCCCATATGTGCCGACGATGCCGCTGTGAGTGGCCTCGCTGCTGACGACCTTGTCCACATGGCGCTTGGGCGCATACAGGCGGAACTGCAAGAAGATGACGCCGTCCTCGACGATCGTGCCGAGCGAGCCCAGCAGCCACGGCAGCGCCTTCAGGAGGTACTTGCTCTCCTGGGAGTACGCCACCAGACTGGCTCCGTAGGTGAAGTTGCCCGTCAGCGACAGCAGAAAGAACAGCAACGCCAGGCCTGTTAAAATTCCCGAGTTAGTTCATCAGCCCTCCATC
>JRUC01000788.1:0-12364 GCA_000806385.1 Leptographium procerum
CGCGCAAAAAAGACGGCAGGCAAACAGCGCAGGCCGCGTTTGTCACGTCCAGAGAGTGGCAAAGTATTCGGGGTTAGGATGGCCGGACGATGTGAGATGAGCACAATAACTGATAGAGAAAGAGTCTGATGAGGAGAAATGCAATACAAGCAAGACGCAAGAAAGAGGAAGGAGAGCAAGGAAGAGTTTTGAGCCGGACGAGAAGAGAAGGAGGGACGGGGCAAGGATTCGATTGGCGCGAGAAATCGAACTCGCACGGAGAAGGGGGGGGGTGTCTGATCAAAGGTAGGGAGGTGGCAGAAAACAAGAAACGATAATTTGACGATTACTAGCCACAAAAAAAGGGAAGAAAAAAACAATAATAACATTAATAATAAGATACGGTGCTAGAACGTGATCAGTATTCGTGCTCCGTGTAAGAGCAGCTGTGTTGTTCAGCTGCGTGACAAGAGCAAGAAGAGCTACATGGTAAGATTGCCATTTTCTGAGATCTCAGCACAGCGGAAATAGGAAAGAAGAAACACGCGTACCGTGCTGCCCTCTCCAGAAGCCGCTGGGTGGCTGGGCGTTTATTTGCATACGAGTAGTAAGATACTCGTAAGGGCAGGCACGAGAGCTACGGTGGCCAAGCAGCTGCCGCCTGCTTATTGAGCAAGTAACTATTTAGGCAGTTGTTCGCAGCGCAAGTTGCTGAACACAAGTTTGCTTGTCTCAAAACGTCTCCCCCTTGTTTCCCTGCTGGACCTTCTGCCTGAGATGCGTGCCATTCCATCTCGTTGCGCCTGCCCATACTCGAACAATATATAGCAGGTGGATATCTCCTTGGCATAAGCACAACTGCTCTGCCCTCCGCCTGAAAAGAAAGGCGATGCTTCCTCTATTTTACCAGGTCTTCTACTCACATAGTATGTACGAGTTTCTCTCAACCAAGACACATTCCAGGGGGTGCAGACTGCGCAGACATCCGTGTGCGTTGTCCATACACCCAACCCTGCCCCTACCTAGCCCTGTGGCGTACTCGTACTGGCGCGTGCAGGTTTTTTTTCCCTCTCTTCTTGAGACACATCTTACGAGTTTTACTCTCCGGCGCCCTCCAAACTAGGCTAGCGCTTTCAGGAGCAAGAAAAATTTCACCCCCAAGAAATAAAGAACACCGCTCGTGCCAACCCCCCCCCCGGGCATAGAAAAAAACAAACAACGCGGTCGCGAACTTCCCTGCCCATAAGGCCGATCCGAAAGACGCTTTGACATGGGCCAGAGGACGAAAGATGGCCATTCGGCCTCGCGCGCAGGATTAGACTAGCACTACTCGTATGTATTACTATGTATTACGAGTACTCGTATGAGAAGCGCCTGGTGGTTGTTACAGCCAGTTAGTGGGAAATAGAACACACCCTTGGTACGCGGAGCGTCGTAAACTGCCCCTTTAGGAAACTCTTGCAATCCTGGCGATGTGTTTAGCGGCAGGTGACGTCGCTTCACCGACATCGTCATATCTCAGCGCTTCGCCAGTTGACAAAACCCAATGCCATACTACGAGTACAGCAGTGCGTCTCTTGTCTGGCACGTTTTTACTCGACGCTCAGTGAGGCAGAGATCTTTACTAGTTCCACGTGGTGTGCATGTGTACTCGTGTTAGTTCCTCTCTACGTACTCCTTTCGCTCATATTGGGATTCTGTTTTTGGTAGTTCACCAATACTGACTGGTACGTGGACAGGCCAGATAGGATACTAATGCGGAAATAAGAGCTGGGAATAACGGTCACTTTTACATATCTTTACCGCTTTTGCCCCCTAAAAGGTAAAATGCCTTCCGGATCTTGTCTTGATTCGGACAGTTAGCCCGCGCTTTGCGACGTTTTAAGACTAGTGTCTTGCCAAAAGGACTGCGCAAATAATATGCCCATGCCAGCGTCCTTTGGTTTGCTGAGAGGGGCGACACCGACCGCTCACTACCATAGTAATTGCCCTTTCATAGCAAGTATATTTCTAGTATCGTATATGCAAATCCTGGTGCCCGGGATACCCAGGAGGCGAGAGAGACTACGATATAGTTTGCCGGCCGGCAGCTTCTGCAGAAACCGGCTGCATAGGATGCGAAGCAGTCAATGCTGCCCAGTTGCTGTTTGTTCAAGCTACATATCTTGTGGCGATTCGTGTGTCTGGCTAAAAAGTCTTACAGGCCGAACACTACTCCGTATTCAAGTTTTTACATGAAAGGAATGTTAGTCCTGTAACCGAGATGTCTCTCATGGTACACAGAGCTCTCATCACAAGAAGATCCAGCTTGAGAGCCCCAATGGGTGTAGCAGAGCTTGGCCGCGCTACAGAGATGAAGTAGACAAATTCGAGCACAGGCACATTATTCTCAACATTCTCCATGACTTTGCTAAAACTAAGATACTACTCTGTACGAATATGTTTGCAGCATTACTCCGCACTCCGTAATTGCTAAATTTGCGGTCGGCAGCGACGAGTGCTCCGCATCTGACGCTCCAGGAGAAATATTAGCCTACATATAGTGAAGTACGAAGTATAAGATTACTACTATGTTATAAGGCATCAGTGAAAAGAAGCCTTCTAGAAGCTTAAAAAAGCCAGTCGCGGTGGCACAGCGCAGAACCGCGAGGCCAAGCAAAGTTCATAACGTCTAACTTGATGCGTTTTGGAGCTGTGCTTAACAATGCTTACATATGCGACTAGTACACATTCTGTGTCGTAAGTAGACTACCGGCCGCAAAAGCAGAGCAGATCAGTAATTAAAGCCAGGAGAGAATACGAAAATGCGTGCGGAGGCAGAAATTGAAAGATTGATCGGCAGAAGGCTGTACGAGGACGCTTCTTCCCTCACTGAGTTCCTACTTGCATCCTGCCCGCATTGTCATTAGTCTACATAGTATCGTAAGCACTCATCACTAGCAGGTGGAACAAGCATTGTGCCGCAATGGGCAGGATCAAGAACCAATTCATTGTACTATGTATAATGTGAACTCGTACTCATATATTGCAGTCTGCCTATAACGAGCGCTCAGCCGCTTTGCCGACGAAACAACCCTTTCCCTCCTCGCCTCCATTTTTTTTCTTAGCGAGTGGCTCTCTCCTACTATGTATGTACTATGTATAATCGTTCACCCAACAACTCGGTTGTCGGACATGTCCCCGATGCATGCAGAGCAGCCCACTCACACCGTTTTTTCTATAGTACGAGTACTCGTAAACTAGCAAAGGTGCATCATACTGTGCTACGCACTGTACTTGCAATGCTGGTCCGGGGAATATACGATACGACTCGCTGCATGCCAGGTGTACAAGACCGCCTGCTGCATCTTACTATGTATGGTGGAATAAAACCACGTCTTCCGAATTTTGACAGAAATGATATTACGAGGTACGGGTAGGGAGGGCTTGATCCGTGACCGCTACTACATACAGATGTAAGTACGAGTAGTATGTAAGATACCGACTTATGCCTCCTGTAGCTAAATGAAGATGGCTCCACCTTGTTCGCGTTGCGAAACGCGGACAAAACGAGTAATATTCAGATTCGTAAACCGCAAGAGAGCTTCCGCTGAAACGTAAAATCGTCCGAGGACGCAAAAAGTTCTTGTACGACATGCTGTTATGTAAGTAACAGCCTGACATGGAGATCTTGTGTTCGTAGTGGCCGTCAGAGCTGTTTCGCTTTGCTAAAGTGGAGCTTTAGTTGAAGGAGCTCTCGACTGCCGTTAGACAAGACTCCACTGAAGCAGTTACGGAGCATTAAAACGAGTAGTGCAGCCATCTTGTCAGATAGACGATCTGTTGGAGGCTCTGGGAGGGGCATCCTCTTGTTCAGTGCAGCTTTCGTTGTGGCACCCGCTGTAATTATGGAGAATTTCTTCACCTAACCATTTGCAGTGTTCATATTTTACTTTGTGCACCCACAAAAAAAGACGCCGCTGTCAAAATACGAGTAGGATCTCCATAAAATAGAAGTGCGTATTACAGAGAACACAAAGTGCGGCACAGAATATTTACATTCTGGGTAAGGGTTTGAATAGGACTCTAGTTGCTAAATGAGCTGGCTAAGAGCTGAACACTTTTGTGTTGTGATCTTTCTTATTTCACTTTGTTCCTGCGGTGGGAATCTTGGGCATCAAATAGCAGCATAAATGTCAAAGCCTCTACCCAATTATATCGAAACTGTACGAGTAGGGAGCGGAACTCCCCTGTAAAAGGTTCCACTATCCCAAGAGCCTGGTGTCGTTATTTCATACGCGATATTGCCCAATACGCAAACGAGCACTTGCTCTGTGGAGCGTACGAGTACACGTAGTTGCCCGTACTGCGGGCCGTCCACGCTTACGGCGCTTCCTGCATATTATGTACGGATAGCAATATGCGCCGTCCTTACATACATAGTAATACTATGAGACGTATCTTGCAATTTACTTGTACTCGTACTCCTAGAATGAACCGATGTAGCCTAATAATATGTCATCTACGAAATGGCGGATTCAATTTTGATAAACCAGTACCATTGCAGAAACAGGGTGGATGATCATACGCCCGGCAAGAAGCGATGCAGAATAAAAAAGAAAAGTCCGGACAGCAGCACCGCGAAGGCTAGCAGCGGGACACTGTAAACCAGAACGCACGCACAGAATGCGGGCGGTGAACGGACGTTCGGGTCGTCAAAAGCGGATGCGCGTTAATACGGAGAAATGTGGGTTCTCTACCTAGTAGATACCCACAGGAGCTGTTTGCCCAAATGGATGCAAGATGTCTGCTCGTGCTTTGCATACATACTCGTAGTACGAGTAATAAACTCCGACAGCTCGAAAATCGACCAAAAAAAAGACAGAACAAAATGTGTATCTGCTTTTCGGGATGTATTGCAAGCCGCATACGTGTTCCGTTGCAAATGAGCGAGAGAAATAAACCAACAATACCGTGGTTGCATCTTCTCTTCGACCAACGACCATTGGATGGCGAACAACACAATCCTTCCACAGACACAGACACACTCACACGTACTCGTAATCGTACACCTAACCATGTGGAAAAACAACTTCTCTCGCTCGCCAGGAAGGCGGGCAAAGCAGCGGCCCTGGCACATGCATTACAACAGAGAGGGAATAATCATATCCTACTCGTACTCGTTACCGACCATACAAAATAAAACTATGTAGCTGTACTCGTGCTCGTGCTCGTAACGACAACAAAACAACGCTAAGCAGAACCAGTAAAATTGCACCTGGAAGTAGGAGTAAGAAAGGTGACAAGAAGGTCACGGCCACATCCAGCTCGGCTGTGTGTTTGGTGTGCTTTTTAACGCCCCTTCTTATGACAGGTGAGAAAAAAAAATATACGCCAGTGAAACCAGCACGCCAGCACACCAGCACAAAGAAATACCCCCTAGCCAGATCAGCACTATTTTGAACTTGCTCTCGTAGTACGAGTAGTAGTAAAGAAGCCTTTTGGCCAGGTATTTTGCCCAGTTTCCCGGCTTCATATCCCTCTGATCCCTCTAGTTTTCTGTACGAGCAATGCATCGGATCGGCAAGGTCGTTTCTTCTTGCGACCGACTGCGATACACCGTGCTCGTAGGAGACTCCTTACAAGGGATGCAAGACACCTTACCTTTGTGAGACATGCCAGCACAAAGGACATTAAAAAGCAGCTACTGGAAATATGGAGGAGTTTTGACGTGGTGTGTGGAGGAGAGGTAAAAGGGAGCGGCGGCGGCAAAAAGAGGACCCCCTGGCCTTGCAGGCCGACGGCACTGCTGAGAATGTAGATATCTGAGTGGTAAGATATGTAAGATATGTACGAGTACGTTGAACCCGGTCATCCCGCGACCAACCAGGGCTTCCAAGCACGAGGTGAACAGAGCACTTGTTCTGTTTCCATCCCCCCCTCCCCTCTCTTTCCATCAGACGTGCGACGTTCTTGCAGATGGGTCCATCGTAATACACACGAGTGCGTAGATGCTTGGCACGTACTCCCTATGTATGTATGGACCTTGCTGTCCGTGACGTTGGGGATCTTCGGCTGTGCTAGCCAAACGCTCCTAGTTTTATGGGCAGCATCGTAGCCTCTTGTCAAGGACAATGTTTTCAAAGCATTTTCAGAATCGGTTCGGAAACCTGGAAATTGACGCCACCCCCCATACTACTAATTTTTTTCTCGGCCGGCATCTCGACACCGCTCTTTTTCTTTTACACATAAATAGACGTATACGTATTCGTAGACAATAAATCACATATAAAATAAAATATAATAAAATGAACTCGACAATTGCGGCTCCGGTCTTCGGTCATAGTATGAGCGGTCAAACCGGGTGCATTTCCGAGCCACCTTTTTGCAGCCCTTTGCTCCGCGCATGTCGTACGTGGAAATTGCGCATTGGGCTGTGGGTTGCTCTCGTTCCTTTCTCTTGTCTCGCTTGCTTGCCTCTCGTCGGCGGTTCTGCTGCTGGAATAGGACAAAAGAAAAAGAGGAGAAAAAGAAAAAGGAAAAGCACAGCAAAATACGGAGTAAAGAGCAAGGAAGGGAGAAAAGTGTTTGGCATACTCATAGCTTGCGTGGCATCCTATTCGTGGGAAAGTACGGAGTACGAGTGAATTGTATCGTGCTCGTACTTGCCTCCTCGAAACACACTGATTCGCTCCTGCTACGCCACCCCCCCTACTGAGTAGAATTACGGATGAAATGCCAAGCTAATAGACATTTCGCCGAAGTATCTCCCAATTTCCTCGCCCGCGCCAGTCAGAGCCTCGGCGAGTTGCAGTCAAAGGGCAAGGGGGTTTTTTTTTGAGGGGGGGGGGAGGGAAAAAGATTACGACGTTCGAGTACGAGTACAAATACAACGAGAACTAATACTATGTACTATGTATCTTACACGTCGGTTGTATGCCACACCTCGGAGTGACTTGCCCGGAGTTGACCGTACGAGTACGAAGTAGCGCGGTGATATTTGCTATCTCGGGAAAAGTTCAATTTTCCGTTGAAATGCAAGACACAAGAAATTTTAATGAAAGGGCTGGGCTGAAATTTTGCTCTCTAGTCTAATTCGTGTTCGTGTAGCTTCTTACTATGTACGGTCTTGTGTCTTGTACATATGCGCCCGCGCGTCGGAGTAGAGCCAGATTTGGCAGCAGTCAACTGAAGAAGCGCCGACTGTACAGCCGGATGACCCGACAGTCTACTGCTGCTCGTACGTATTAGAGTTAAAAAAAAATTAGGGCAGAATTTATTATAAAGTCGAGGGGAAAGAAAGTCGCGCGCTGTACTCGTACTTGCAGCGTTTCCCGCTCTTCCCCTTTTGGGCAAGAATTGATCACCGTGCTCTAATGCTATGTAATCCGTACTGTTGTCTTACATAGTATATATGTAAGATAGAATGCGAGATACTTCCTTTTGTGGCCCTTGTAGGTCTTGAGGTAGGTGGGGGACAACATAAATAGTAGGGGGCCGTTGGGACGGATACATAATAGCACAGATCTGCTATGATCTTTCTAGCGTGTAGATTCTGTGCTCCAGCATGGAGACGCCCCCTTTTTCTCCAAAACAGTGGCCTCTTCCTGTTCTTTTGTCGCTGTTAGGGGGGAAGGAGCGGGAGTAAAGAGGGGAAAATGGGGGGAGGAGACCCCTTTCTCCAAAAAAGGGAAGGAAAAAAAAACAAGAAGAGTAAGGAGAAGAATCCACCACACATCCACACACATCAACCGTAGGAGGCTTGTCTTTCCGGTGGGTCTTGGCCGCCACTGCCATGTGCCAGGTGGATTCAGGAGAAGGCTCCAAAAAAAGAGGGTAGCAAGGGGAAAGACGAAGATGGGACAAGAAACTGGGTCCCTGCCCGGTTCGCGTGAATGTACGTAAGATGCGTATCTGACTGGTGCTACTACTTGTGTAAGATACTATGTATGTATCTGTGACGGCCCTATCATCGTACAGGTGAGCCTGAGAAGAAGCCATTGTAGTCCAGCATCAGAAGCAGGCCAGACAGAGAAGAAGAGCCGCCTTCTCCTCGCTCTATTCGTTCTCCTCGCTCTATTCGTTCTCCTCGTTCTCCTCGTTCTGCTCGCTCTGCTCGTTCTCCTCGCTGCTGCGCCCGTCGAGCTGCGCTGTTTGCCTCCTTCTCGCTCAGCCCGCGACATACGGTCAGGAAGACGGCGACCTTCTTGCGGAAGTCAAGGTACAGCCTCGTCGTCTGCTGCAGCAGCGCCGCGCCGGCCTCCCTCTCTGCCTCGTCGTCCATCTGCTGCGCGGCCGCGGCCTCGAGCGCTGTGGCCCGGCCGCGTGAGAGCTTCACAAACTCCAGGATCATGCCAAAGATGCTCTGCAGGAGCTCCAGCAGCGGCTGCTGCCGCTTGCGCAGGAACAGGGCTGATATGATCTCGTCCACCGTCTGCTCGTGTCGCTCACGAAGCCGGTCCGGGCTGATCGAGTAGTCAGGCCGCCGGCCGGGCATTTTCGTCGCCGTCGTCGCCGTCGTCGCCGTCGTCGTCGCCGTCGTTACGGCATATTCATTTTCATCCTTATCCACGTCGCTATCGACCCCGCTGACGCCCAGGCCATCCTGCACGTCGTCCAGCCACAGGTCAAATGCCTGCCACGGCGTCCCCACCCCGGTATCCATAAAGTACGCCATCACGTTTGACACAAAGTGGTGCGCCTCGAAGCGGAAGCGCGTCGCCACATTATCGCCGTCGTCGCCACCTGTCTTCGCCAGGCGCACAAACACAAACGACCCCTGGCTGAGATGATTGACAGCGTAGTACATGCGTAAGACCCGCAACAGAAGCTTGAAAATACGGTCGTACTTGGCCAGGATCGTTGGCGTGATCACAGACATGAGCGCTGACGGCGGCTTGTAGGACAGACGCAGAAAATCCAAAGCCTCTAGAGCGTCTGCGTCCATGCACCTGTCCATCTCTTCTGGCGACAACTCGCGCACGGCGAAGCTCATACCCCCCGGAAGTTCGCGCAGGGTTCCTGCTGCACCTGCTGCACCTGCTGCGCCTGCTGCCTGCTTGGCCGTCTGGCTCTGGCTCTGGCCCTGGCCATCATAGCTCTCTGCAAGCACGCCCATAAGTGCAAGCCGGAGCTCTGAGCTGGCAGGGGGCCAACTCTCACGATTCGACAGCCGCAGTCCCAGGCCACCGCTCGAAAGCTGAACGCCCTTTTTTGCCTCTGCACCGGCGAGGTCGGGGTCGAACAAGGCATGGGACAGCCGGCTGCAAAAACCGCCATTGCCAAGCAGCTGGAACTCGCGCTGCAGACGGAGATGTTCCCGGACAGCGTGCGCACTGAAGAGCAGCCGCATGCACTCGCGGCTGACCAGACGAGCCTGGGCCGACATGGCAGGCCCAAACGAGAGCAGCGGCAGCAGGGACCAGTGCGGAGAGAACTCATCCAGCGCCAGTTTCTCGTTGTTGCCATGCCTGCCATGCTTGTCGTGCTTGCCGTGCCCGTTTGAGCTGTTTAATACAACGTCGGCAAAGAGCCGCTGCCGAAGAATCGTAGCCAGCCTGTCATCGGCGTCTTCCACAATATCCTTCCCAAACAGCTGAAGCTCTAGAGACGGCAACTGCCAGCCGATGTCGAAGCTCCTTGGCTGCAGCGCTTCGGACGGCTGGAATTGCCAAGATGTGGAAGATGGTTCCTGACCCCGTCCCCGCCCCTGTCCCGATCGACCCTGTCCCGATCGATGCGTCGCGATCGCTTCTGCCACTGCCTGCTCGTAGGCCTGAGCCGCGCGTTCTGCCTCCAGAATGGGCTCCCAGTCAAACCGCCACCGCAGCGACGGCGGCCCAGCACGGGCGAATGTGGCCAGATCAGAGAGGGCGTGTTCCGGGTGGTTCGTCCACAAGAAGCGCAGGTTTCGGCCCGTCTCAAACAGCGCCCGGGCCATCTCGTCGGGGATGAATGCCGGCATCTTGTCTTGGTCCAGAAAGTAGTCCAACTCGGCCAGTTCCGTCCCCGTGTCATCAATCCAGACCCGATCGCCGAAGCGGACAAACGCCCGGCTCTCATCAATCTTGCCTGACCACATTGTGTTCTTGCTCTTGGGGTCTAGGCCGATCCACTCGCTGACAAAGCCGAGCCAAGGCTCGGACACGATCTGAAGCACCTGCTTGGCGACCTCGCGCAGGAGGGCCGCGCCGTGCTCCATCGACTGGGCCTCCTGGAAGAGGGTGGTCAGCAGCAGTCCATCGTCGGCCGAACACCGTGACAGCTTGGCGACCAGGCCCCGCATATATTTGACCACGGCAGCGACGGGCCGGATCAGGGCCTGCAGCTGGAGGACGGAGCGGGCCTTTTGGCCGCGGACACCCAGCTCGCTCTGTATGGCGAGGAGCATGCGGTCGACAGCCCTGGCCAGCGCGGCGCGAGACGGCGTGGCCGAGGAGGCCGAGGTGAACGAGAGGTCCACAAAGGCTCTCAGGGACCGGCTGTACGTGCCACACTCCAGACACGTCTTCTCGACGCTGCGGAGGACGGGCCCGGTAAAGCCAGGGATCCTGAGCGATTGCTGCAGAGCAGAAAAGCACCGCTTGCTGTCGTTCCAGGAAAACAGGACAGACGAGCGGCCAAGGGCCAGCGCCAGGAGAGAGTTGCAGTACCCTCGCGGATCCACGACGAGGCTGTCTCCAACAGGAGCCTCCAGCCCAAGAGGATTGTCGGCTGAAATCACAAGAGCATCCACGAAGTCCGGGCCTTGCTCAGACGCGAAGAGGGGAACCAAGCAACAAGTCTCCAAGTGTTCGAACGCCTCCCAAGACTTGTGTTCTGGAAGCGATGGGGGAGAGTGCTCGTCAGGATAGAGCCACAAGTCTTCATCGGCACCGGCACCGGCATCGTCGTTGTCGTTGCCGTCATCTTCATCGTTGCCATTGTCTGAGACGGGTGTACCGTGAGCAAGTTCTACGGCAGAGCCATTGGCAGCCGCTAGTTGTCGGGTCGAGCCGCCATCGTTTGGTTTTGCTGACTGCGACTGTTGAAGCAAAGCCGGGATCTTGAAGAAGAAGGAGCCTTCTTCGTCACCACCGGGCGTCTCCTCCTCCTCTCCGCCAAGGAATAGAGTAATCTCGTCATGGTCTGTGAGCAGCTGCATCAGCACATGCATACATATTGTATTTGGGCGCTTGCAATTTCTATGTCTGGAACCATACCGCCAATCTTGAGGTTGAAAAAGCCATTTTGTGTCTCGGGGGAAGCTTGGGGTAGATCGAGCTCCTGCTGCCATTTTGATCGCTTCCAGAAATCAGGAATAGCAAAGAGCTCTGACGCTTCCCTGTCTTCCATGGCTAGAGGTGTCAAGTTGCGTAGACTCGAGGCATGGCTCGGCTTCGAAAGAGGGATTGACGTTGAAGCTACTAACATTGGAAAGATGGAGGGGGATGGTGTCAAAATCGGCCTAACGCGTCTCCACTACATTAACGCGTTTCTGTGTGTTGGCGCTGTGGGCTAGCGCATGACACCCCTGCAGCTTACGAGTAGAGGAGGGCCCAGCAGGCCGCTCTTGCTGCGTGAGATAAGATACGGAGGTCCTGTACGGAGTATAGTAGTATGTGGTAATCCACCTAATTATAGCCTAGTGAAGCTGTCGATTCCAAAATTTTGCAGCTTCACCAGCGCCATTCACGAGAACAACGTTTTTTTTTTTGCCGCTTTGCGAGACAGGGGAAGCCAATTGGGACTGGCAGCGCACACACGCAGCTTCTGTATTGAGTTCCTCGGCGAACGATGCCGCCCAAGAAGAGAGGTCGTACCAGCGCGGCGCACGCAGCAGCGACGCCAAATCGCGACGATGATGCCATGGACATCGACACACCGCAGGCGGCCGATACACCCACAACAGCAGCAGCAGCGGCAGCAGGCACAGATACAGCGGCAAAGTCATTTTCACGGACGCCTGCGCCCAGTCCTCTAGAGAGCTGCTGGACCTCGGAGCAGAAGGCAGGCCTCTTCTCAGCCGTCATCCGATGGAAACCATCGGGTAAGCTTTCTTCTGCCCTTTTTTCTTCTGCCCTTTATTCTTCTTTCTCTTTTTTTCCTTTCACAGAAAAGAGGTATCCAACCTTTTATCTTCCGCCAGCTGCTGACTGCCTCACTCCACCCTTACAGGCATGCATAGGCACTTTCGCATGATCGCCATCTCCGAGCACCTGCGCTGCCGCGGCTTCGATCCCGACGTTTGCCAGCACACCCGCATCCCCGGCATCTGGGAGGAGCTGTGCACCGAGTACGAGCTCGAGGCCATCAACGACCGCGACAACTCGCTCGACTACGCCGCCGACAGCCAGGCCGGCTACGACACCCGCTACAAGGAGTTCTCGCTGCCCCTCGGCGACTACCGAGACGACATGCTGGAGCG
>JRUC01000789.1:0-12362 GCA_000806385.1 Leptographium procerum
TGATGATGATGATGATGATGATGATGATGATGACGACGACGACGACAGCTATGGCTTGCAAGACCGGCCAGTGTTTACTTCTATGCCTATTCGGTAGTAGCAGTGACGATAGCATTTGGCGTACATCAATCCAATATTATGTCATGTTGGTATCTTACATTATTTCTTGTGTATTTTTTGGGTTCCTTTCAATCTGCTTATTCGACCTCCATACTCCCCTATTCTCCGTTCTCGCCCGCTACAGCCATCTCCCCATTAGCCCACCGCTGCAGGATCAGCACCTGGCTGTTGCTGCCAACCACCACGCACCAGTCGCCCTCGGGGCTCCACGCAACCTGCCGGCCCACTGTCGAAAGCGCCTTGGACGTGCCTTCGGTCTTGTGCGCCTTTAGCTGCGCGTGCGGGTCGCTCGTGTCGTACTTGTTGTGCCAGTCCTCCAGCGTCTCGGCATTGTAGTGCTCGCCGGCCTTTGCCGATGCAGCCGTCGTGGCTGGGCCTGCGGGAGGCTGGGCGTTTGTTGCCGGCCCGTCTGGGTCAGGCGTGCCAACCGCTCCTCCACCTGCACCCGCGCCTATCCCCCCCACGGGCATCGAAAAAACAGAGTCCTTGTCGCTGGCCTCCACGCGGTCTGCGTCGCGCACCACGCTGCTGCTGGCCTCCCGGAGCCGTCCGGCGCTATCGCCACGCCGACTCATGGGCATATTGTTGTTGTTGCCGGGGTGTCGGCGTTTCGGTGCCACGAGCCGCAGCCACCGCGGCCGCGAGACGCCGGCGGTGTTGTAGAGGTCATCACCGTTGTCGCCGCCACCTTGCTTAACTGCTGTCATGAACTCTTGATACGCAGGAAAGCAGGTAAAGTCCCAGAAGAAGATCTTAGCATACGTGTTGCAAAAAGCCAGTGTTGGGTGGTGGCCAGCTACGTTGAAGAGACCAAAGCGCGTAAAGAATTGCGACCCGCAGCCAGGCGTGTGCAGCTGCAGGAGGCGGGTATACTGAGGGTGTGTTGTGCTGGAAGAAGACGTCGCTGGCGCCGATACAGTCCCGGCCGCAGAAAAGGCAGATCGGGTCAGCTTTGACGTGTCGTGGTTGGACGGCGCCTGCTCCGGCGACGGCGGGTCGTCCAGCGAGCTGAAGCCTTCGATGCGCCACAAAACAATCACATCTTCGTGGCAGGCTCGCGACAGGATAAGATCGCCAAAGAAGGCGACGCTGTTCCGTCAGTATCGCGCCGTGTTAATGTGTAGAGTATGTGTAGAGTATGTCGAGAAGGTGAAAGAAAGAGCGACAAGTGTCGTAAGAGACATAAGAGACGTAAAAAGTACGAGAAACATACCAATCTATCAATCCTGTGTGAATCTCCGAGGTCGAAAAGTGAGGGTAGTGCACGACAAAGGGCGTCTCTATATGCTCTTTGGGGAAATCTGGAAGTGTCCACTGAGCGCCTCCAGGTCAGCATGGCCATGTTGCAGAACGTACAGCAGGGAGGCTTTGCTCACAAGGTTGATGACCTGGTCGTGTCCTGCGGACAAGACGTATCGGCCAGAGTCATGGAAAGCCTGCACCGCCAGGTTAGCAGAGCACAGAGAGGGCGGGTTGCTGGGCCACGGAAGCGCAAAAGTACGCACCACGCTCAGCAGATTCCACGAGTGGCCCTCGCCTGCGAGGAGGCACACGCACGGCTGCCGCCTATGAACCGGGTCGAGGCTCCAGATGCGGACTGTCGTGTCATCCGAGGCTGATGCGATAAGACACGGGTTGGCCGGCGAGGTCGCCAGATCGTTAATTTCCTAGAACACGATTCCCTGTTCAATTCTTGGCCTTCGAACGAGACGAGGGCGCGACCTCGAAAGCACTTACTCCGCCATGGCCAACAAAAGACTGTAAGACGCCGGTCAGTACCATAGAGAAGAAGAGGGAGAGGGGAGACAAGAGAAGGAGAAAAGAGAAAGAGAAAGAGAAAGAGAAAGAGAAAGCCGCACCGTCACTGCCTTGCCGTCCCGTATGTTGTACACTTTGACCTTGGAATCCCTGCCGGCCACGCAGAGAAGAGCCCGCTCCGTCTCTGGGTCTTTCGTCCATGTGCACGAGCAGTTCAGAGAGCCGAGCTGAGACCGTGAGTCAGCAGACCCGCAGCTCGGAAAATTGACAGAAAGACGGTAGCAGGATACCTACATCGTCGTCGCGGATGATCTGGATGACCTCACAGGGGTTGGCGTCTTTATCCTTTGTTTGACAGAGACGACAGATGAAGATCTATTGCATCGTTTAAATTTCAGTCTCAGCCAGAAGAAGCCAGATGAAGCATAGCTTGACAGTGTCGTAATCGATATCTCCATAGCAGACTCACATGCCGCTTGCTCACTGCCGCAAACACGGGGTTGCTCCCAACAGGGCCGTACGGATAGAACTTGACATCAAAGAAGTCTGTTCTCTTGCCATCAGCAACTGTGAGATGATCAGAAGGGGAAGAAGGAAGCCGTCACCTGTGTCCAGGCCGACGTCGTCAATGTATTTCTTGTCGTCCTGCAAGTTTTGTCAGCCGGTCTAGCCCAAGAAGGAAGGAAGGAAACAGTACAGAGCATGTGTCACCTCAAAACTGAGCGAGTAGCGCAACTTGGGAAGTTCCCACTCGAGTGGCGTCTGCGGCGGCGCCATTTTCCCGGGAAGGAGCTCGACACTGGCAAGTCAGGGTGAGGAAAGAGCGAGCGGATCAGCCATTAGCCAGCGTCATTGGCGGGCTCTCGGAAGAGGCGTTAACAGAAGGCGGAGGGCGGGCTAAAGAGGGCGGAGACTAAGGGGCAGCAGTCGGAGGAGACGGAGAAAGCAGGGGGCAGCAAGTTCGTACGAGTACTCCTTAGAGGTTTTACGATATTACGGAGCGGACTTGGTGGTTCAGATTTCACGGCCGGCGCGAAAGGACGGAAGTGGGGCACGTGTGTTTGGCGCATGTGTTTGCACGCGACAGCAGGCGCGTCTAGGAGACAAGAAGCGAGACGACGAGACGACGACAGTGACATCGACATTGACAAAATTCACCACGTAGCCACCTGTGCAAGCTCGCGGAGCGCACCGGGGCCGCTTTTTACCGTTTTCATCGGCCTGCTTAACGCAGGTATAGAGACACAACGGCGTCCACAATTGTGGCTTACCGCTCATTCCGTCTGCCTCATTACGAATTGAATAAAATGGCAAAACTGGAGCCGTTCTGATCGACAGGCATGACAAATTCCTGCACGACGACCTCTGCGCGTCGCCAAGGTAGAGCGATGCTTTGCTGATCCGGTGATGCTGATCTGGCGTTATCGCCAGGTGCGCAGCCCATTGCGCTCCCACTGCGAATAATATGGGGTTTTCTGATATCGAGAAAATAATATTCTATAAACTCCTTTCGTCTACTAACAAGACTCGTCTACTACTATGATGTATGTAAGAGAGAGGGTTTGCCCCTTCGCTGTGCCGCCCGTCTCCACTCATCGACCATACATATTACTGCATGGTACATACTACTAGCTGTAGCCCTTTTCTGTCGGTGAGGTTGAGATATTGTGTAATTGGGTCGGCTGAGAGGTCCGGATGACGGGACAAGCAAAACAGCTCCAGGCAGGGATAGCCTGGTCTCAAAAGCGGTTTCCCCCTCCCCACTCCCTGAAGAAGGAGCCTGCTATGATCAATTTCCTGTCCCTTGTGCTTGCAAAGGCTGGCGACTAGGCTGATCGCTCGTATTACGGAGTCGAGCTTCCGTCGATCATCAACAAAAAGAAAGGTTCTAGAGCCGGCCGACTATCGAATCTTACAGATTACAGGTGCTCCCCTAACCGCTGACAGTCAGTCCCCAACCAAGCTTCCTTTTTTCTCTAATAGTGGGATTTAGATTGCCAAAGCAAAGACGGAGCAAATGAGACCCGTCGTATTGCCAGGACGATCCGCGATAAACGAACGTGAAAGCTGCATGGTTCGCGGCCTGCATTTGCGTACTATGTAGTAATAGTAATAGTAAGAGAGTGAGAGCAGCACTAGGGCAGGGGTGCCACGCGTATGAAGAAACTTGTACTTGTGCGCGGACGTAAGATACGAGTATCTTACGTAGCGGCACAGTGAGTCCCCAAATAACAGCTGCCACGAGTACTCCTGTACAAAATGTACGCTGTAAAGATACAAAGCAATGTGCATAGGTATGATGTTATTCTACATACTCCGTCCCTTACGGGAATACTAGCCACATAGCAGGAATAGCGAGCTGACGCAGAGACTCATGATCACAAGTAAATCTCGTATCTTACATGAGGGAAGGTAAGATGTCTTGCAGGCATATTGCATCTTACGAGTAGGGTGCTCGACTCTTAAGCGAAGCCGGTTTTGTTTTTGACCTGGTCTACAGGCTGCCAATTACTTGGCCAGGAGACGCGGAGCCGAAAAAGTACTCGTAGTAATACTCACAATGGTAGCAAGGGCAACAGCCCAGGGCAACATGGGAAGGGGCTGTCGACGTCTAGAACCTGTTTGCACAGATACTACTATGAACAGCCAAGCGGTAGGGCCCGCCTTTTCGGAGCTACAGAGTATCGGCAGCACAGACGGGCGCTTGCTCGTAAGCGATACAGCAGCCACGAGTAACCAGTACAAAGGTGGGTAGTCTTTGTAGCGTGCAACATTTAATTACTCCTACGATACTCAGGTTGCCCGCTGTTGCTATATACATTATAGTAGTAGTATTGTTGTTGCCGGCTAGCAGTAGTATGTGCTCCAGAATCGTATCTCGTCGATTATTTTATCACATCCTGTCTGGTATCCAACAGCGCAGTATCGCTTTCACGTTCTCATCCAAAATCGTATTTTATGTTTCCGTTTTAGTTGGCGGGGCTGACCCTCTCTGCAAGAGGCCCTACGTAAGATAATAATAACTAATAAATAATAAGAATAATACTCTGAAGCTTACAAGTAAAAGCAACTGCAGATCCTCTCCAGAAGAGAGAAAACAGCCTTAGCTGGACAGCATGTCGCCACCGCCCTTACCAAACAGAGTATGTCAGATAATACTTTACAAGTATAATTACCTAGTAGCTTAAGACGAGTATTTTCTCCTCCAGAACCCCCCCTGTTAGCCCGACGGCACAGACCCAAATGATCCGCGCTCATCCCCATCTTTCCTTGACGGGCGGTTTGCAAATCACAGTGCCTCATGGCTCAGCACACAAATAGCTAGGCCGGGCGAGGTTAGCGAACGGGGCGACTCCGTCCGGGCCAATAATAATATTACTGTTGGTTTGCCACCCGTCCCTGGGCTTGGTCGCCGAGCTGAGCGCGTCGGTGAGATGTGAGGGCATGGGATTGCTCGGATGGATGCAACGACGGCAAGTCTGCTCGATCGGGTTGCTGTCGAGAAAACCTGGTTCCGGGTTTGGCAAAGTGAAGCACATCTCGTTTTCGGAGTGGCCGATAGGGAAAAATACGAGATATCTTGGGTCCATCTGCTCGGGTGGGCTTGTTACATAGTACCGACGGCCGGTGCTTTCTGTGCTTGGCTTTTCGATTCTGTATTAAGAAAGCTCTCGCTTTTTGGTCCTGCCCGGCATACGGAGTACATGCTGCGAGAAGGATCAGCGTTTCCCGTATCATTCCATGTGCGTGGGGGGAGCAGGAGAATCAATCAAGGAACGCGCCTTCCTTCTGTTGAAGTTCAGGACTAGCGGGGTGGAATTTGCTCTTAGGCAGCATGGCTGGGGGGGATTTGGCCTGGCAGGAGCATAGAAGCACCTCGTAATACAACCGTACTCGTAATGTAAGATAATAAATCGCAGTGTTCTTTCCGGTCCCTTCTCATTATTACACAGTATCTTGCTTTTCTTTTTCGGCACGCCTAAAGCACTTTTTCACCCACTTTGCAAAACCAATATTGCCGTTGCCCTCTCGCACTGACCTCATCTAGACTATATTTTCCCCTCTTGTCGCTAGGGCTGGAGAACTGGAGGGCCGACGTTAGGTTAGGTCCTCCATCCGGCCCTAGTTCTGGGTCTGGTTCTTGGTCGGAGTAGAGCCCGTCTCTGTGGCTTCTCCACGGTGTTCCAACACACTGAGACACCGAGACAGCGACATTTCTGTCCCTCGTTCATTTGCACTGCTTACACAACCCTCGCTCGCTCGCTCTTCTCAAGCTCTCCTGCACGCTTACAATACATCTCACTCGAGCTGTCCACGCATGCACTCTCTCTTTCTCTGTCTATCTCTTTTTTCTCTCCCTCGTTCTCTCCCTCTTTCTGCCCTACACTCCGTCTCTCACCCACTTACAAGAATCAAATTGCTGTGCACTGTATCTTGCGTCCCCAAAACCGAGCACTATTGCTATACTACTATGTATGTAGTAAGAGAGTAACCCGGCATGCGAAGCTCCCTGCAAATTCTTCTACCAAGTTAGTGCACCCCTCTACCTGTCCCCCTTCCCGCCTAGACCCTCTTTGCTCCCATTCCTCCCCGATTCCCTCATCCCCTCCCATACTGCTAAACATGGCGCTAAACATGCCGCTAGAGCATGCCATGCGCCGCTCTCTCTCTGTTGCCCCTACCTAGCCAGGCGAGCCTTCTGCATAGACCACTGCCGATGTACAAAGTACAAAGCCCGGCAGTGAAACATTGTGGCCTGGCTTGACATATTACGGCACGTCCGGGCTGCCATTCTCCTGCCCTCTTCCCTGCTCCTGCCTTGTTCTTGCGGTTTTGTGTCTCGGCCGCGGAAAGAAGCTTCCCAACAAACAAGCAAGGAAGGAGCTAAAGGAGGTGAGAGAATCCATCCTCCTTTTGTGTCTCTGCTAGAGAAGAGCCTCCAGTCCATTGCGTCTGGCACATTGGGTGCGTCTTCTCAACAAAGCCATCTCCTTTCCCCATTCCGTCACCAACATTACTACGAGTACGAGCCCTGCTGCTGCTGTTGCTGTTGCTGCTGCCACTGCCCTGTCCCAATATCTACTATCGTCACCGCCGCTCGCCAAAGAGTGTCGCTCAAGCACTATCCTTCCACCCCCTGTCTTTACCGAGCGTCCCTCTTGCAACGGCCGAGACTAGGTAACCGGCCTCGTCCAACGGGAGCTCGGTTCATGCAGAGACGACCAACTGCGCATGCGTTTGCTCTCTCCCGTTCGCCACCGTCTCCATTTGCGTGTCCCTTCTCCTTCTATCGCCACCGCCGTTTGATGCCAGTCCGTCTTCCTTCGCAGCCCTAGTCCTGTCATTAGCCAGTCTCATACCAATCATCGCTTTCCCATCTAATCAGACCAGGCCTTTTGCTCCCACGCACCACCTATTTGACAAGTGAACCAACCTACTGGGCCTATCAGACCTGCTAGACCTGCTAGACCTACTGCAAGTTGGCCTGCTGGATCCAATTCTTCCAGGAGAAGCCAACGTTCGGAACCTCACCATGCCGAACTGGCTCACTCGCCGTGCACCCACAGCAAGACCGCTTTAATCTAACCGGTTTCCTTTACAATTCCAACCGCCAACTGCACCAACGAAGAAGCAAGCAACCCAGATCCTCCATCGCATCTCTGAGAAAGAGACAGCTCTTTTCCTGCCTTTCTCCTTTTCCCATGTTCTCCTAGACGTTAGCCTCCGTGCTCTGTGTGCCTTTCGGCCTTTGCTCTTCTTCCCGACTTGTGTTTGACGCGTCTCTCCTCCTGGCCCACTGTTGAGGGCACGTCTCGTCCCTCTCGGACTTCTCTCACCTCTTTACCGTCCTTGTTCTCCTTCGTATGGCAACACTGCTATAGACCCCTCGCACCGTCAAGACGTTGTCGCCTCATCCGCCGCTCAGTCTTGAGCGGCAGCGCACCTTTCTAGTCATGGAGCAAACGTTTATGACCATCCACAGTAAGTTGCCTCATGTGCTATGGCTTCTTTTCTTTCCCGCAGCATTCGTTGTCCGTCATCGGCTTCCGCGCCACTGCTAATTGCGTCCTCACACCTCCGTCCTCGCTCTGCCCTGTGTAGACCTCACCGCAGACGCAAACGTTCTCTTTGTTTCCGAGTCCGTCACCGACATTCTCGGATACCTACCGGCCGAGTTGCAAGGTAAATCATGCTTTGACTACTTCCACCCCGAAGAGGAGCCTTCTGCACGCTCAGTCCATAGCCGTGGCGTGTTGCTGGACAAGGCCGCAGTGCTACATTATGCTCGTATTTTGGCGCGTGATGGCCGCTGGATCGGCTGTGAGTGCTGCTTCACAATCGTCCATGACGTCTTGGTAGCATGCGTGAGCATCTACCATAAAGGGGCCAAGAGCAAACGTGAGTTTTTATTTCAATGGCACTCGATCTGCTTCTTGGTTCTTATGGAGAGGCTGATCAGTCCAGGCCGAGCAATCGAGGCGCCGCAAATACGGCGCATCTTTTCTTGTTCGCCGCGCGATCCGCGCTACCATATGCTAGAGCATTTGTCACCCAAGTTCAAGATGCCGCCCATGGAACGGGAGCCAAGAGCCGCTCTTATCGTGAATCGCTTCACGCGGAATCTGACCATTATGTTTGCAACGAACGCGACTGCCGCCATTCTCGGCCTGCGACCTGACCAGATAAAAAACAAAAGCTTCTACCGCTGCATCCAGGAGAGCTGCCTGCCCGAGGCCATCAAGTGCCTGGAAAGCGCCAAGGCCAACGACTCGATTGCATACCTCCGCTTCAGCTTTCGAGACCCTAGGGGCGACGACGAGCTGGAAGCCGAGGTTGACAACGAGGCTGATTTCGGCGGCCACGAGGACGAAGAGGAACAAAGCCGACCCACGAGGAATCGCAAGCAGCCGACTGTTGACATGACCATGGACGTTGACTCGGACAGCGAAGACGTGCCTCGTATCAAAACCGAGGACGACGAGAAAATACTGTCAATGCCGAACGTCCCTGTACATTCTCAAACCATAATAGGGCTCAATAGGCAAACACCACGGCGAGCGCAGCGACTCCCATCAGTCGAGTTGGAGGCGGTTGTTTCGTGCACCTCGGACGGACTGGTTGTCGTGCTGAGAAAGGCACGGCCTCCAATACCACCAGCTCACCCACCTCTTGTCGCATTCGACTACGGCAACGGGCTCTTTGCCGCACCCTGGGCTCAGCAACCCATAAGACCGCATTTTCCGGTTGAGTCGCTATGCACCTTCCAGCCGCCTCTGCTGCCACAGTACATGCCATTGAGAGAGAACGTCAAAAATGCCGGTGGTCCACCCCTGGACGTTTTGATGGGCTCTATCCGGGATGTGGCTGTGTTCGCCTGGGGCGTTGTGGGCATAAACCCAGCCATGGCAGAATATGGACGCGGCCTACCGAGCGGCGACGCAAGGCCCAATGAAGGCGAAAGTCGGCAGCACCGGCAGCACCGGCGGAAACAGCAAGGCGACGCTGATGTTGTTTCCGGCGGTGCCGGTAGTGCTACACGATCAGGCAAGATTAATAAAGGAAAAGGGCTGGCTAACCCCGAAGCACTGTACGGTCGTACCTATGCACACAGCAGTCGTCTCAATGACAGCTACATCTGCAGGGTTGATCAGCCAGCAGCCTCTATCAGCCGACGGGACTCATGCGCAGTTCCATCGGCTTGGACGGCAGCGGGCAATGCTTCTAGTTTCGGGACCTCGCCCATTAGCCCAAACTCCCTGGAATACACGCAACCGCAACTTCACCCACACGACAATATGGAAGCCTATCCTGCTAGCGGCGCTGCCTCGCACCACGGATCTTTAGGATCCCACAGAGCGGCTGCATTTGGACAGCCTACGTACGGTATCCCCACACCAGGTTCGCGCCCGAATCCTGGCAGCTCCGTCGAAGACCAACATCATGGGTGGAAATAAGGCATCGAAACCTGCAGACCATCATCCAAGAGAGGCGTCTCTGATGAAACCAATATCAAATAAGTTAGGCTCTTTTGCAGGGGCAGATTTTACTCCTAATTTTTCCTTTTTCTGGGTTCCGCTCTTGCCTGCAACCATCCAGAGCATTAGTTTCTTTGCTCCACAGTCATTAGGTCTTGTTCCCACGTTTATCACGTCATGTTTTGCACGTTTTGGAGAGCAAGCTGTTTATCACATCATGCTTTGCACGTTTTGGAGTGCAAGCATGAGAAGTAGATGCATCGTTTTATTAGAAACAGTGCGCATTTTGGATCAAGAGCATAGCGAAAAGGACGCAAGATACCCACCGAATTCTGAGCATTGTATCGCGCTATCGTCGTTATCAACACAGTGTCGTTCACTTGCAAGCATTTTTGAAAGTGAACCTACCCATGATGTGATTGTTGTGTAAGATAGCGAAGCGCTCCGGTCTACGCTCCTATCTAGTGTCAGGTAAAAGAGTAAGCAATCAAGTAGAATGATATCTTGCATGTATGAAACGGTGGTTGTAGAAAGTCTGAGGGAGTTGGTGCCTGCAGGGCTTCCACTACCATGCTCCAGCCTTTGAACTGTTGCGGACGGCGGTCTTACATTTGGTGTACTATAGCTAAAGTTATACGGGGTTAGAGTTGGAATTTTTTTTAATTTACTTTACTTTACTACTCTATAACTACGACAGAAGAATACTTAAAAAATACTTTAGTTGTAGAAGATGTGTATTATTATAATTGAAGATGCTACTATATTTTTTCTAAGATTCATATGCCTGTTTTGGTACTATTATAATGTATATAAAGTAGTGCCCAGGAGCTTCAGCCAGCTGCAGCAATGACGCGGAATGCCAACAACCAGCCAATCATATTACTCATACGTGATTAGGTAATATGGACCCATCACTCTACCTGCCCCTTGGGGCGTTACTGCCTGTTTTCGCAACCTGTCGTTTCGCACTATTATCGACAACTCCCAAATCAAATACGCGACTCCACGACACGACACGACCACACGGTAACTGTACATATTGCCAACGCCAGCTCGCGGAACAAACAGACGATCGATCACGTCGAGTGAAGCTGGGCTGCCGCTGTAATCGGTCAGACACTGTTGAAAGCCAAAGCGTTACTGCACAATTATGGCGTCGGTAAACCGGAAAGACTACGGGCCTGCGCCACAGGTGGACGACGACGATCTGATTGATCCAGATGATGGCAGGTCACTCCCTTTTCATCTGCCCGCGAGAGACGATAGGTAGCGAGCTTGCTAACAAGTGACTTGAGGGACTTGCAGCTGACCTTGACGATCTCGACGATCTTGACGACCCGCTGGCGGCGGCCAGCTCTACTAAAGCTCCTCTGCGAGGAAACATCGGCTCATCGTCCGGAGGCGCCAGTGGAAGTGGTAGCGGTATTGGAAGCGGCAGCGGCAGCGGCAGCGGCAGCGGTGGAGCCTCCGGCTTTGGCCGGTCGCTGAGCGAGAACTACCTGACGTCGCAGATCCCGGGCGAGGATCGGCGGGCGCCGACAAACACGATCGACGAGACGGTGTGGGCGACGCTGCGGCGGGACCTGCTGGCCGTGTGGGCCAAGATGCGTGAGGTGCTGTATCCGCGGTATCTGTTCGGCGGCAGCATGTTTGACGACGCACAAGAGGGTGGCAGCGGAAGCGGTGGCGGCCTCCGCGGTGCCTACGCGACGCTGCGCAACGCCGGACTCTCCGGCACGCGCGACGAGCTGGCTGGCCTGGCCGGGCGCGTCATGGACCCCGAGTCGCTGCTGCGGCAGAGCAACATGACGCCCGGCCTGCGCGACTGGGATCTCTGGGGCCCGCTGGTCTTTTGCCTGCTGCTCAGCATGCTGCTCAGCCTAAACGCGCGCGCGACCCAGCGCGACCTCGTCTTCTCGGGCGTTTTTGCCATGGTGTGGATCGGCGAGGCCGTGGTGACACTGCAGATCAAGCTGCTGGGCGGAAATATGTACGTGTTTTTTTTTCTTCCTTCTTGCCCTTCACCTCCTTACCCTTTATCCACTTCTGCTAACCCTCCACAGCTCCTTCTCTCAGAGCGTGTGCATCATCGGATACACGCTATTCCCGCTGGTGCTGGCAGCCCTACTCTCAGCCCTGCACCTGCCGACCGTGGCGCGCGTGCCCATCTACCTGGTGCTTATCGCCTGGGCCATGGCAGCCGGCGTCAGCATCCTGGGCGGCAGCGGTGTGCTAAAGAACCGCGTCGGCATTGCCGTGTATCCTCTCCTGGTTTTCTACCTCGGCCTGGGATGCCTGTGCTTTATTAGCTAAGCGAGTGCGCGCCTTTTTGAATGTGACAGAATGAGCGAGTCGAAGAGTCGAATAGAGTCGAGCAATAATCCCCTCCCAGAGGGCAGAATGAGCCAGACAGAAAAGTAACTTCTCTGCCAGACTGGTCTGCAGCGTGAAAGAGGGACCGAGGGAGAGGACGAGGACAGAAGGAAGAGAGAGAGAGAGAGAGAGAGA
>JRUC01000080.1:0-46203 GCA_000806385.1 Leptographium procerum
TAATCCGCCGATTACTGGTTTAACTAGGGGAGAGCGGACGGGATCCCGTGCTTTCCAGTATCTATGGCCGTACGTGAAAAATTACGGCAACGTTACAATTATGTATTCTTGTTGTGTAGACGGTCCAGCTAAATCCATTTCAACAAAGCAAAGCCGTTCTCCTAACGAGCAGCATTTACCTGTCTTGATGAACCACCGAAACCCATTATAGCAGCCTACAACAGCACTGCTCTCTAGGAATGCTTACAGACTCCCTTATCCTTCAAGCTTTGACCTGAATACCACAGAGATATACCATAACGAAAGTGAAAATTAACTTGTAAGATCGCCAGACTTCGGAGTTACGGCAACTCGTAGCTTTTTTGGCTTGCAGATAAGATATTGAGCCGTATCTTAGCTCTCGGGCCGTGCAAAAGCTTACTATTAGTTGCTGGCTTAGTATTTGCATTAAACTATTCTGTATTTCGAAAACCCTGTAGCTCTTTTCTGAAGACAGCTTGCGTCACTAACGAGCTGATGACAAGTCGTAGTCATGTCCCTGATGCGTTCGGCTATTCCGAGGAAAATTGAACTGCTACTCCTCTCCACGGGGTTCGCATTTTCTGCCGGCTGAGTCCCTCACTCCTTTATCGCTCTAGCAGCCACGCAGATAGAGCGGAACAATAAGGACAGATGACTGATATGTTCGAGTTCCGAGTTCGACTACTAAAATAATGGATATCCAGAGTTCTCGATAAGGAATAGCTGATGATTAACAGCCAACTCAGCCAACGCTTTGTCGCTCTACCCAGAGAGTCTAGCTCTATTTCGACGCAGGAGTAAAGAACGCGGTGTATAAATCAGAAACAGCTGACTTCTAGCAATCCATGACTTGTAGAGTGCTTTAAGAGCGAAGAAAAATGTATGGTGGAGACTAATTTTTCAAGCCGACACTACCTCGCCTACTAATTGCCCTGTAAGCTTCGACGTGGCTGACAAGCCGTTAACTCCAAAGTCGGTCCTGCAAAGCAAAGAAAATGCCCGTCATATAAACAGAAACGCTCCTGACCACAAGGGATATTTAGGCCCGAGCCACTTATAGCCTCACCTGTGGGAGGCGTTTTCTTCTTGGCCGGACAAACACGACTTAACTATCGACCATCCAAGATAGGGACTTCTGATAACTTGGCTGACAAAGCACTTCTTGCAATCGGGTTAGCAGAATTATGCAATAGAACTGGTGGTCTAGTATTACAGGTACAGAAGCTGGTAGGGGTAAATAGCCTGGGTCTTTTGTAACAGGTAAGATTGGATGCCATTCTTGCGTCATATCTGGCCGATTGCGAGACAAGGGCGATGCTCTGTACTCTAGCCCCGGCAATCGAGACGTTTCTTACCACCAACGTCTTCTTGCAGATACAGCAGCCTATCTTGACCTATCGTTATTATCATGGACCTTTTTTCCTAAATTATGATAGCGTGTCTTGCACAGATGGTATCTCTGGCACTGGCTGCACTGCATTTCCCAATCAGGATAGCGTTCCGTCACTATCTGGGTGCACTAGATTGCCTAATTAGGAGGCCGTTCACCAACTGATACGGACCATGAAGGAAACGTATCGTCCGTTTTGTGCCTTCAAGAATGTAGGCTACCAAACAAGAAAGATAATCAGCAGCCTTTGCAGTAGGGCACGTGGTCTCCCGTCAAGACACTATATTTCGTCCACAGACACTTGGCTAAGCAGATTCACTGTAAGTCAGAACCTATCACAATTCGATGTCTACTTATGAAATGTCCTGTACGACAAGCATGAGGAGATAATATCGGACGCATAGTGGCGCAGCACCTAGACAACGTGCGTAGGACCCCATCCATATTTAAAACGTGTTCTGGCCCTGAGCTCCCCCCGTCTGCATGGACCCGCGAAGCGCTACCATCTGGTCTCCGATTTGGCGCTCACCGCCCGCCGCCAACGCCGCTTGATTGGCAGCCAAGCCGTCCGGGCCCAGGCTGGCGGCGCACTGGGCAGCCTTTTGGAATTCGACCTCGGTATCAACGTTGGTCATCCAGGTCATGTCGCCAAAAGCGATCTGGGCGCCGTCTTCGCCCGGCTGAACTTTGTCCTGGTCCTCGAGAAAGCCAAAGATCCTGTTCAGGTGCGGCGTGCGGGTGAGATCGTAGAGTTGAACTTATGAGTCAGCTTATTTTCTTCCTTTTTTTTGCCCATCTTTCTTCTCTCTTTCTCTGCTTCGTCTCTGGCGGGGATGTAACGTACGAGCTCGTTTGGTGGCATCCGGGGTCCAACTGCCAAACTCGTCATGCGAGTCCTTGAGCGCCAGGTACAGCGTCTTGGCATCCTCAAAGGCAAAGCTGCAGCCGGCACTGTAAGCGCCGCCAGTGGCTGTAGAGGTGAACCAGTCAGTCAACGATACGATTTCAGAAGCACAGAAGCTGTCAAACCGGAGGATGGAAAAGACCGACGATGGGCGGCATCGCCGGCAAAGCAGACGCGGTCGTGGGCTATGAGCGAGCGCAGCCAAGCACCGCGGGCAATAGCTGGGTTTTGTCAGCAGTGTGGCTCAAGGAAAAAAGAAGAAAAAACCAGCAGAGGATTGAATGTAGTTACGTACGGAAGAGACCCATGTTCTTGGAGTGGGCAAGAACCTGGCGAATCAAAGGGTTCCAATCCTGGGCAGTCATTTGTTAGTGGTCTATTCGCTTGATCCGTATTTGGGGTGCTAGCCCTACCTGGAAGTGCTTGCGTAGATGTTCGACTAGTAGTGGTTGTTAGCATTGATAGAAAAAAAAAAGAACCTTTTTACGTTCTCTGCTTGCCTCGTTCTGCATTGGCGGTTTGTGCCCAGCCTAGTTCACGGGTACTGTTTGGGTCGTCAGGGACGACGCAGATCATACTGAAGCGACCACAGCCCTGCTCCCAGTCAGCTCAGCCCTAACGTGAGTGTGGGCAGACAAGAACATACCACGTCGCCGAAAAAGACCATGGACTCGTCCCGCATGAAGCAGTTTGTGAGATGCGGCAGGTTGGGGATGCTCTTCTCCAGCTCTGCACGGTCAAAGACTTCCATGTACTCGAGGCTGGGCCTAGACGAATGAATCAGAAAAAAATCCACAAAAACTCATAATGGACTAAAGGATGGGACCACATACATGTACTTAACCAGGTTGTTTGGGTACAGCTGTCGACGGAGTTTCTTTGAAAAAAGTTAGCTAGACGAGCCAGGCCAGGGGAGGACAGGAACAGAGGCGACTCACCGAGTTGACACCGTCAGACACGACCAGAAGATCGGCCGTTGTCGAAGTCCCGTCGGCAAAGTCGACCGCTACCTTTCCAGCCTCGTCCACGCCAAATGCGACGCCCTTCTTGGCGTTGTGGATGCGCTCCGGCGAGATTTGCTCCAATATGATGCGGTGCAGGTCCTGGCGCACAGTGTTGGCCTGGTTTCGCTTCTGGCGCTTCTCTGCGACCGAAAGGCGCTCGAGGCTTTCAGGGCTGACGGGTTCCTCGGCGACGACGCCACCGCTGGCCCAGTCGCGCACCGTCGGATCGCCGTACGTACGGGTGCAGATGGCGTCAACAGAGGCCTCGCCGCAGAGTTCATCAAGCAGCATCTGGCCGGCAGGGGTGATACCAATCCATCTGCAAAAAGGGGGAAGATGAAAGCAGAGAAACATATCAGCCAAGAGCTTTCAGCATTCAGTATCGGGAACACACCACTAATACATACGCGCCCACTTGTCGACTGACGGTCGAGCGCTCATACAACTGCACGTCCACATTGGGTAGCCTGTTAGGGTCAGCTCATCTGCAGTGTGAAACTTTCCTTTTTTTACCTTTTTTTTGGCTAGGAGCTATACTTTTGAAGATACGCACCCACGGCGCCGCCAGCTAGGCCAGCGCCCACAACGGTCACCCGGAGCGTCCTTGTGGATTCGGCCATGGACAAGGGGAGGCAGTGGAAGCCGGAATGAGCAGATGAGAGTTTGGAAATGACGGACCTGCTGTGATGAGCAGTGCAGTGACCTGTGATCGGTGGTTGATGTTGACTGAACTACTTGGTCGAGACCGGATTTCGAGAGCAGCCCGGCCGCTATTCACTATTAAGTCGCATCGTCTCGCCGTATTACCGAGAAGCAGAGTCGTGGTCTGGACGGTCATCCTGTGTGCACAAGACACAGTTCCGGGGCGTTTCGGATAAGCGAACGCGCCATATTGTATTGAACCAGATAAGCTCTGCCGGCCTGATGGCGCGGCGCCGTAAGAAAGCGCCTCAAGATATTGGAGCGACCGTTATCACTCCATGACGATAAGGGACTGACAAGGTCGACACACCCGGATATACGGACGTGATACGGGACGGAGTGCGGCATGTGATAAGCTCTGGTGCTGGATGCTGTTGATCGCTGGAAAGGGTAGTATAGTGCGGCCGATACACACAGCCGTCTGGGCCGTTATCATGGGTGTGCATGCCAGATCGACAACAGGAGGAAAAGGCCAGTAAGAACGGCTAAGCCACGTTTGCTGGTGTGCATCGACTGGCGAGATAAGGGAGAGTATCATAGACGAGAGCCAATGTATAAAATGGGTGCCGTACAGGAATATTTGGGACATGCACGAGATGCAGCCCGTAAATATACAAATCGTTCAATAACTGTTTCAACTTTGGACCAGACTGAACCCCTAGAGCAGCGATGAGCAGCACCCTTGACAAAGAGACCAAGAGCCCCAAGGCCGTCGTGGTCGAGGACGGCAGCCAGAGCCAGCTGACGGATGTGAGCACCGGCGACGTGCAGCTGGCTGACGAGAATGACGATCACGTAGGTATACCTAGTTGGCCCAACATCCACTGGTACCGTCTTCTGACTTCCTCCAGATAGTGTCTGCCTCCGGCGACGTGTTTGTCGTCCCGCGGCCCACGCAAAACCTTGCTGACCCGCTCAACCACGCGCCCTGGAAGAAGTGGCTCTACATTGTCCTCATCAGCATCTGGAGCGGCATCGCCCTGAGCGGGCAGAGTTTCTTGGGTGCAGTGACCCCCTCTCTTCACGTCGCTCAGGCTTTTGTAGCTATTTCTTGTCCTTGCTGACAGGAGCAGCAAACTTCTTCCCCCAGCTCGAGGAGATGTTTCCAGAAAAGAGCATATCTGACATCAACATGCTGCTCAACATCAGCGCTCCCCTCATCGCGCCAGCCGACCTGCTCTTCTTCATCTCGTCATACACCATCGGCCTACGGCCCACCTTCCTTGCCGCGGCGCCGCTCTTTCTGCTCTCGAGCACAATCGGCATGGTGTGCGTCAACAGTTATAGCGGCCTCTATGCCTCGCGCGTGCTCGTCGGCCTCGGTTCTGCTCCGACCGATGCCTGTCAGTTGGCACCTCACGAGCTGTCTTTTTTGCTTTCTCTTTATCCTTGCCCTACTGACTGTGGCTCTGTAGTGATATTCTCCTATGTCGAGAACTTTACGTTTGTGTAAGTCGAGTTAGCTGCTTGCCTAGTATCGATCTGGTTCATGTGGGCTCTCTTTCAATATAGCAACCAACTAACAACGTATAAACCTAGACACGAACGAGGCATTTACTTTGGCGTTGTAAATGGCGCTTACGGCGTGCGTGCACATTCTCATTTCCTCCTCTTGGCCATGTTAGTTATGCTCACACAAAAATACAGATTATTTTTCTCGTCTTGAGCATCTGCGCTTCCTACAGTATGTCTCTGCGGACTTTTGATCAATGACGTTTATTCAGAGGGCTAACCATTTCCTAGTCGCGACTCTAGTCAGTCTCCGAGCGTATGTTCCTAGTCTTTGCCTTTCTTTTTTCATGCATTTTTTTGGGGGGGGGGGGGTTAAAGTCACTTTCTAGCCAAGCTGACGGCCTCAGTTGTGCCTTTCTGCCGCTGGTCTGGTGGCCTTCTGGCTCTTTTTGCCCGAAACTAGGTGAGTTAGAAAAACTCTTGTGTCGCTTAGCCAAAACTAAGCACAATCGCAGCTTCCATCGCCGCCACGAAGACTTGATGCCGCACGTGACCGTCAAGGAGCACAAAGAGTGGTTGGGCTTCGAGAGCAAGACAAGCTCGTCTCCGTGGTCCGCCCTCTTTGTCAACCCCTTTGCCGGCTTCCAGTCGGCCGATCGCTGGAGCCTCGGCCACACGTTGAAGCTCCTTCGCATCAGCGCCTGCAACCCTACCGTCTGGTGGTACGTGTCCTATAGTCCACGGCCCATTTCTATGGAGAAGCACAGTAGTCACAACTAACCGCTTGACCCAACAGGCTTGGTATCTGCCAGATGGTATTCTATGGCGGCTATGCGGCCATCATGACCTACTATTCAACAGTGAGGAGATTTAGAGTCTTATTCTGTGCATGTCTGGCAGACAGATCCGCTGACAACTGTTTCACTTTTCCTTCCCAGATGCTGCAGTCTCCCCCCTGGAACTGGCCAGCCGAACACGTCAGCCTCATCAACCTGACCAGCCTGCCAACGGTAAGTTTGAGCCACACCCATAAATACTGCCTGGATTGGCTATGTGACGCTGACCCGAATTTTCTTCAGTCTGTTGTTCTCATTTTTGTCGGCGAGGCCACCGACTGGATCGTGATGCACAGGGCCAAGGCGCGTGGTGGAGTTGTGTGCGTGGTCCCTCTCCCCTCTGTTCATCTATACTGCCGTCGATCTCGTTCTAACAACTTTGCAGAAAGCTTGAGGATCGCCTGATCATTTTGGTCATCCCCGTAGTCATGGCCTTTGCCGGCTTTCTCGGCTTTGGCGGGCTTGCACAACACTTTTTTGGAGGCTCTACCTCCCAGCCGCACTGGTTCAGTTGCGTGTTTATTCGTATGCCTCCCTCCCGTGTGCTGACGGATACCTTGACACAACATCACAAGCAGTGTCTCCTCATTCATGCTAACTCTATACCTTCAGTCTTTCTCACAAACACCAGTTTTAGCTGTTGTATCGTCGTTACCAGTAAGTGCTCAGTCCTGATTCCGGTATCTCCTGGGACCCTGGTCGCTGACTACTGATCGCTAATTACTAACCACTATATGATGTAGCCTCGTACCTGGCTGGTGCTGTCAACCCAGCCATTGGCCTCGCGTCTATGAGCGTCTGCTTCGCCATCCGCGATCTCGCATCTTTCGGTCTCAGTTGTATGTTCACAACCCTGTTATATGTTTGCATCACTACGGAGCACTGCATTTGGGCGCCCTTGACGAAAAAGCTGACTTAAGACAATCCAGACGGCATCACCTCCTTTGTCGAAGAGGCAGGCTACCTCGGTAGTTTTGCCACGTACGCCTGCTTGTCCGTTTTTGTCGGCGCAATGGCCATTCCTTTCTACTTTTATGGAGAGCGCATCCGCAAGTACGCAGACCGGCTTATAGACGTGAAATAATACGCAGAGGCTGTGGGACGAAGGGCTGTAAAGTTTTATAAGAGAGTTGGATATTTCCCTGTAAACAATGAAGTGAGACCTCATTGTACTTTTCGTCTAGGTTTTATGCTTGTTTTAGGCCTACCCTTGGTGTATATAAGGCCGACTGGGCTGTGGAGGTGAATCTTTCATCTCGACCACTTCGTGTGAGGCTCTATAAATCCTAAAGAGGATGAGTTAAAACCGTAACAGAAGACGTTTCGGCTCTATGGTCTAGTGGTACGATTCATGCTTTGGGTTTCCTTTCACGGAGCAACTGCATGAGGTCCCGGGTTCGATCCCCGGTGGAGCCCATTTTTTTGCTGCTACTTGCGACTGATAATTTTTGGGGTCTTTTACAGTCATGCCGTCATCTGCAAGGGCCCCTGTACTATTTATTGTGATTTAGATAATGTTAGCTACTGTGGTACTGAGGTTCTTTACAATCCTGTCGATCCCTTTTTTTTCTTTTCTTTTTGTCTCTTTTGAAAGGCTAATAAGTACACATCAGGTTAGCCACTGTTGGTCCAGGGGCCTTTCCAAGCTGGCTGCTAAATATCGCTGTATGTCTCTTCAGATTACAGAGTGAGTAAAACGGCGCGGGGGCCTGGAGTCGGAAAGTGGGCCAAAATTTGTGGCTCGCTCCTACCTCGACAGTGAAGTGCCTCGTTTGCCTTGTCTTTTCTAAAATTGTCTTTGCTAAAAATTTACATACCGACGAACTGCCCGCTTTTCCTCTCATCCTTTCATCAAAAGTTGGCATCAAGCTATTCGCGGCCGGTCTAATATGTACCGAAGTTCGGCCCCACGGGGGGATGCTATTGCGGGGGGAGGTAAGTGGATTTATTGCCTCTTGCTCTTCCGCCTGCTTTCTGACCAGCAGACCGTGTGACTTCAGCAGCAAAGCAATACAGATAATTTACCAGCTCGCAGCTCGCAGCTCGCAGCCAGCATGACAACTCTCACGATTCTGTCACCGGACGACGAGGCCGCGACCTCTATCTCCGTCAACGCCACAAACACGATAAGTCCGATCAACCCGCTGATCTATGGCGGCTTCACCGAGTGTGTAGCTCCCGAACTCTCGTCCTTCCCTCCCTCCCTCAGCTCGCTGACAAAAGGAATGCAGACACATGGGCCGCTGCATCTACGGCGGCCTGTATGAACCTGACAACGCTCACGGCCTTTCGGACAACAATGGATTCCGCAAAGACGTGATATCGTGCTTGAAGGAGCTCCAGGTGCCGGTGGTCCGTTACCCGGGAGGCAACTTCTGTGCCAGCTATCGCTGGCAGGACGGCATTGGGCCCAAAGATAAGCGGCCAGTACGTCCGGAGCTAGCTTGGGATGGCGTTGAGCCCAACACGTTCGGCACGGACGAGTTCATGGCCTGGTGCAAGGAGGTCGGCGCGGAGCCGTACCTGTGTCTGAACATGGGTACGGGCACGCTCGAAGACGGACTGGCCTGGCTGGAGTACTGCAACGGGAGCAAGAACACGTACTATGCCAACTTACGGCGGCAGAACGGCCACGAGGAGCCGTACGGAGTCAAGTACTGGGCTCTGGGGAACGAAATGTGGGGACCATGGTGAGTTGAAATTGCCTTCGTTGGTCTGGGCTTCTCTGCTCACAGATTCTAGGCAAGTCGAGCAGCACACCAAAGAAGACTACGCCAAGAAGGCGATCCAGTGGGCAAAAGGTACAGCAATGTTTACGTCGTGAGTCCACCAGGCAACAGCTGCCGACTGACAACTGACAGCGCTTAAACTACTCGACCCCTCAATTACGCTCATCCTCTGCGGCAAGGACGGCTACTCGGACTGGGACCGCTACACGCTGCAGCAATGTATCCGATGGGTGGATATGCACTCGATCCACTACTACTCCATGGGCAGTGGCCACTATGTTAATATATCGTCGGTGTACGCGGCTGAGCGGGCGATCCAGGTATGCTCGGCTTTGATCGACATGGCGCGGTGCGAGTTTGACTTGTCCGGCTTCCCGGAAATGGAGCGGATCTCAACGCGGCCGGCAAGCAAGAAGCGGCCGATGATCTGCTTCGATGAGTGGAACGTTTGGGACCCGGAGAGGGCGCCAGGCAACCTGGGCGCCGAGGAGCGCTACACGCTCAGTGACGGCCTGGCGGTGGCAGTCTGGCTCAACGTGTTTATTCGCAACAGCCGCGAGCTGGGCATGGCGACGATTGCGCAGAGCGTCAACGTGATCGCGCCGCTGATGACAACGCCGCGCGGGCTCTGGCGCCAGACTACCTACTTCCCCCTGCTGCTCTTCTCGCGCTATATGCGCGGCGCCTCCGTCGCCGTCCACGTCTGCACGCCCGCCTATGCCGGCACCACCTTCCCCGAGTGGGTGCAATCGACTGTGGCCGTGCCCAAGCTCGACGTCAGCGCGGCTGTCGACGGCGGTTGGATCAGCCTCGCCGTCGTCAATAGCGACGACACTCGCGACTACGCCACCCGTCTCGACGGGCTCGTCCGCGGCACTGCCGTCCAGGTCTACCGTGTCGGTGGCAAGGGCCACGCGGCCACTGACAGCAACGCGGATGGCGACGAGAAGATTGCTATTGTCGAGTCCGTCTGGGACGCCACGGGCGACAGCTACACATTTGAGCGGCTCAGCTTCACGCTGCTCCGCTGGAAGGTGGAATAAATAAGATCGACGCGCAGCCTGATGGTTTCAGAGTAGTGTACCTACAGCCTGGACACCGAATTGGCCAGTGACATCAGCGTCCTCATTCTTAGACTCATTAGGCTCAACGGCCGTCCAAAACGCTAATTTGCCCTTATTCCAAAGACGCGCGTCCCGTGGACCCAAAAGCGAGACACGCCACGTAGCCACGCACGACGCTTCCTTCAGTGCCCATAGCTGTTAGGTTTTGACTTCTGTCGTCCTTCTGACAGCTGCAAAAAATGTGACTTCTCCCTCTCCTTATCCCTCTGGCCCGTCCAAGAAGACTTGCGTCGATCCACCCCTCCCGAACACGACCATCTCATCGACTATTACTGCAAGGAGCACCTCCCCGGCAAAAGATACATGTCTCGGGCCCGGTTACGCGCAGGACAACGGCGCAGGATATTCCATTCGACATATCTGTGCCTGCAGCCATGGGCAGTCTGTCGGAGCTGCTCGCACGTGCTCACGTGATTCGCCGCCTCGCCCGCAGAAGCGGCTTGGCAGGGCTGGCATCCCTGCTTGTCGTCACTGTTCTTGTCCTAACTTTTCGAGGCCGCACCGCCGGCTCCACCACAGCCGCCACCACCATCTTCAAGTCAAAGACACACACACATAAACATGCCGGTTCGATGAGCGGGGATCTAGCCGAGGTGCTCGGCGACCTGCTGGAGCAGCACCGGCCATCCGACGTAGAGCCGCCGTGGAAGAAAGACCGGTTCGACAGCGATAAGTGGCAGTGGGGGGACGACGATGCCAACCTGACCAGCCGACTAGAGCTGGACGCGCTGGAGCTGCTGAAGATGCGTGATGCGCACCGCGGCTTTGTGGCAGCTATCGGCACGCATCTGCCAAGCTACACATCCTCGTCTCTAGCCTCTGCCGCCAGCCAGCAGCACCGGCAAGGCATCGTCACCATCGGCGGGGGCAAGTACTTTCCCATCTTGATGGTGTCGCTGCGCTTTCTGCGGCGCACGGGCACGATGCTGCCGCTAGAGGTGTTTGTGCCAGCGAACGAATACGAGACCGACGTCTGCGAGCAGGTGCTGCCAGCACTTAACGCCGTCTGTCGGGTGTTTCCCCGACTCGGCAGCAACGATGACGACGACAACGATGACAACGACGGCCGAAAGCCGCTAGAAGGCTTCCAACTCAAGGTCTTTGCCATCCTCTTCTCCTCCTTCGAGGATGTGCTCTTCCTTGACGCAGACTGCACGGCCATGCGCGACGTGGCCACGCTCTTGCAGTTGGAGCCCTTCCAGTCGACCGGCCTCGTGACCTGGCCGGACATCTGGCAGACCACCGTGTCGCCACTCTACTACCTGATCGCGTCGCAGGACGTGGTTCCCGTGCCGCGGCGCGCGTCGAGCGAGTCGGGCCAGTTGGTCGTGTCTAAGTCGCGCCACTGGTCGACGCTGCTCCTGGCCGCCTACTACAACTACCACGGTCCGACCTTCTACTACCGCCTTCTGAACCAGGGCGGCACCGGCATGGGCGACAAGGAGACCTTCCTGCCTGCCGCCGACGTCTTTGGCCTGCCCTCGTATAGCGTCCACAAGCCGGTCGTCTCGGTCGGCCACCGCTTCGAGGATGGCGGGACCGGCTCGCGCGTCCAGGTCCAGCACGACGCCGCCGAGGACTACGCCGTGACGCAGGCTCTCGACTCCATGGAATCTCCAGAGTCGCTGAATTTCTCCGTCTGGAACGCCTCCTACGCCCCCGTGCGGCCGCTGTTCCTGCACCTCGCCTGGCCAAAGTGGGACGCGACCAACCTGCTGGACCATATCAGCAAGTGGTCCGACATGACCACCGGCATCGACGGCCGTCCCGAGCCCGCCTTCCACTATCCGCCCGCCCTGGCGGAGCAGATACGCGGCACCGAGAGAATGCTGTGGGAGGAGGCCCGCTGGGCCGTCTGCCACCTACACGACCGCCTGGCCCACTGGAAGAATATGCCTAAAGCCGGCCGCATGTGCGAGCGGCTCGACAACCACTTCCGCACCGTCCTGGATGCCGACATGGGCATCGCCATGGGGCTGGGCCCCAAGGATGTCCTGGCGCCAGCGCTGCCCGAGTAGGCGGCGGTCCTCTTTGTATGTATGAGCGAGAGATCTTACTTGATGGCTTTTTTTTCAGACGGCGTAAATGGGGGGGGAACGGGTTTTTAGACTGTATCTTATGTTGCTTACCAAAACTATACTACAAAACGGCTGAATGCACGGCACTGAACGGCACTGGATGCACTGAACGCACGCTTACTAAACACACTGAACGAAGACGCACTAGACGCACTGACTGCACTAAAGCGCACTAAAAAGCACGTAATGAAAACAAGCATTTATAAGCACATTGAAATGCCGGCAGACGATTTCGGCGCATCTCTCCGCCCAGCGGCGGTCGGGTCCGACTCCCGACATCAGAAACAGAGAAACAGCGTAAGTTTTTGTTCTCTTATCACTTACAGCAGCCAGGAGACACCGTACAAGCCGCAAGCGGCGTGCAGGCCGTGGTTTTGGGACGAAAAGCGCGCAGAGCTAGCAGCATAAAAGCCCGGGCCGGTGCAGAAAGTGGGGCAGCAAGCTGCCCGTCTAAGCTGCAGGTTCACCTATGAAACGGCTCCACGGTCGCGCCATCTGTGATGCGGATGATCACAACCGACAACGATGGCGGCTTTGCACAGAGCTAGATCACGACATCGTCCAAAACGCCTTTTCTGCGAAAGGTCATTGGCTCCCCGCACGCATTGATTCCGGATCGCACTCCGTAAGCAAGATTGGCCGCCGTGGTTTCGGCCTCTCGCCATGTAATTAAGGCGGGCGTCTTGGCCTTTAAAGTCGACGAAGCAAGCAGTCCAATCTCTCTCGACATTCTTGTTATTTTCAAAAAATAAAAAATAAAAATAGAAGAAGAACACACTGGGACAAGACTTGGACTTTCAAGATGCCGTCCGCCATTCCCCAGCTGTACCAGTACGACCACGTCGAGGAGACAAAGGAGGACCTAGACTGGGCCGACCGTGAGTACAGAGAAGAGAAGATTGAAGAGTGGGAAACATTAGGGAAAGCTACAAAAAGAAACAACAAGCTGACCCCCATAGTCCCCAGCATTGACCTGTCCAAGTATGGCACACCTGAAGGCAATGCCGAGCTTGCCAAGACGCTGATCGAGGCCATCCGCACCAAGGGCTTCTTCTACGTGGTCAACTTTGGCATCCCCCAGGCCGAGGTCGACCGGCAATTTGCCCTGGGCCAGGCCTTTTACAACCTTCCGCTAGAGGAGAAGCTCAAGTACGTCCCGGAGCTAGAGAAAGGCGACTACAACGGCTACCGACCGGCCGGCCGGCGGCTGCTGAGCGGCGGCATCTACGACAAGACGGAAGTCTGGAACATGGCGAGTGAGTGTTGAGCTTCTCTTCTCTTTGTTTTCTTTTTCTCCTTCAATCCTGCAATAAATATAGAAATGGCTAACAACAAGCATGCAGCCCGCGATGGACACATCACGCAGCCGGTGCCGACACTGCTCAAGGAGAACCTGGACGAGATCGAGGGCTTCGCCAAGAAGCTGCACGACGAGGTGCTGGACCCGCTCAACCACCTGATCGCGCTCGCGCTGGAGCTGCCCGAGGACTTTTTCACGCGGGTGCACCGCTGGGACGTGCACGACGAGTCGCACCTGCGCTACATGAAGTACTCCAAGTTCTCGCCCGAGGAGATCGCCAAGCTGGACGACGGCCTCTGGTCGCGCGGCCACACGGACCTGGGCACCATCACGCTGCTCTTCCGGCAGCCGGTGGCGGCGCTGCAGATCCGCGACCACAAGACGGGCCAGTGGAAGTGGGCCAAGCCGCTGGACGGCAGCCTGACGGTCAACACGTGCGATGCCCTCAGCTTCCTCACCGGCGGCTACGTCCAGTCGACCGTCCACCGCGTCTCCGTCCCGCCGAAGGACCAGCAGCACGTCGACCGCCTCGGCCTGCTGTACTTCGCCCGCCCGCAGAACGACCTGGTGCTGAGCACGGTCGACTCGCCCGTGCTCAAGCGCGAGGGCTTCACCCAGAACGAGTTTGAGGCCGGCGGCTTCCCCGTGCCCACCATGGGCGAATTCACCGTGCACAAGCAGACCTGGCAGCAGAAGCCAAAGGGCGTCGACTACAAGGTCTCCGAGGGCCAGACCATCATCCCCGGCTTCACCGGAAAGTTCTTTGCTTGAGCTGATGTGCAGCGCACTTCCGTTAAAAAAAAAAAAAAAGATAAAATCAAATGGAATGAAATAATTTAGTCTTGTCTATTCGCATCTTATATTTGTATATTCTATAAAGACTGCCGCCTTTGTTGAATCCGCATTTTTAGATATACCACAGAAATTCATCATGCCATCCCATACAAGTCTATGTTTAGGAAACCGGGGAAGTTATAGAAAGCAATCATCAAGACCATCGAAATCTTTTCCTATTCTCTACCCCAGCGCCGTTCCGTCTGGAAGCTCGATCCGCTGGCCGCTGCCACCTACCATCGTCCAGGCCATCCGGCACGCCTGGATCCCGTGGTTCTCCCACGCGAGCCACGTGCCCGGTTGCGCGACCACCAGGTCGCCGGCACGGATCGTCTTTGGCGTCTGGTCATCTAATAAGACACCGCCATTGTTGCTGCCGCTGCCGCTACCACCGCCGCCGCCGCTGCCGTTTTCTAGCCGTAGCACAATTTCGCCTGACAGCACCACAACGTAGACCAAGGCGTGTGTTCGGCGCACCGGCATTGCCATTCCTGGGGGCGTGTCAGACAGGACAAAAGCGGAAGAGCCAGACGATGCCGCATGCCCGCTTCGTCCAATCCTGCCACCGCTCACTGCCTGGTGATCAGCTACGATCTGCGCTATGCCCTCCGCGCCAATGTACCAGGCCAGCAGGTCGTCAGCCACAAAGGCAGAGCGGCCGCCGACGCGGGCGACGCGGACGATGCGGACGCCGGCATCAGCGAGTGCCTGACTGCTGCTACTACTGCTGCTGCCAAAGACATCGAGGACGGCGTCGGGACGGAGGATGCCGAGGGCGGAAGAACTCTGCAGGTAGTGATCCCAGTTGGGTGCATCGCCACCGTAGGCCATGATGGGAAGGCGAGCTGCTGTGATGCGAGAAAAGAAAAGAGGAGGTAGAGTATGCCGAAATGCAGAGAGATGAGTGAAGCTCAAGTATGTTCTTGTCTTCTCTTAATATTTCTCTTAAAAACAACTTATACATCCCGTGTACTCTTGAACATATATATACATATACATGTATGCACGACCGGAGCCTACCAGAGTCCCAGACGCTTGGGAATTACAAATATTAGGTGTGCATCACGAAGCCGGATATCAACCATAGTGGTCGAAAAAAAGAAAAAGATAAAAAGAAAAGAAAAGAAAAAGATCAAACAAATCTTTTTCTGATAGGAAGCAGAGGGCAGAATAATCATCATAGAAACAAAGCGATGGGAGCGGAAGACCGGCGTTTACGAGTAGTTGTTCGTGGCGTTCCAAGCTAACAAGAGCCCTCAGCCTCAGCAGCTTCTAATAATTAGAGCCAAGCAGAAATGGGATGCATGTTAGTGACGGCCTGTCCGAATCCCGACCCCCCGAGCACATTTGTTGGTCGACGTAATATTTCCGTCCTGCTTGGTCATTCGGCATTCGCCCCACTTTCAAAACTCCGACCCACTCATTCCGTCAAAACGTGGGGCACGGACCTGCTGACACATTCTGGGCTGCTCTGCTTGCCCAGGTCAGCTGCTCATAATCAGTTATGAAAATATTTGTCAGGAAGTGCATATGCAAAGAATATAACTCGGATGAGTCAAAAATTAATAATTTTTAGGTCTCCTTCTGTCCCCTAATTCAAATACCTGCCGTTGTCCAGGCTTGTAGCTGCCAAACAGGACGGACGCAAAAAAAAAGTCAATTCCCGTCGCCGGGAGAATCCCGTACGCCGAACTCCCTTGGAACCCTGAAGGCTGCCCGTTGCCTAGTGGGTCAGCCCTGCCAGCACGAGCCGTTGCAACACGGCAATATATCGGCGTTCCTGTCAGCGGGCAGATCGCCCCCTCCCAAGCGCCACCCCCAAAAGTCAGGTGACCGCCAAAGGATGTGGCCGTCTTGCGGTAATTTGTACTCTCCCTTCCATCCAATATTCATAGTTTTTGACTGTCTGCTCTTCTGGTCCTCCGTATTTCCTTTCTGCTGCCGCTCTTCTCCACTGGATAAGTCAGCTGAACTGCATCGGATCCCATGGCTCATCGATAGAGAAGATGGAGCGCCAGAACATAGCATCGTACTCGTCAGAAGAGCCGATGGTCCCCATGGGCCCGATGCCGTCAATGTCCATGTAGCTGCCTGATGGTTGTCCTCCTTGCTGTCGTGGTGGCAGGAAGGGTGGTATGGGCAGCAGCGACGGAAGTCCAGGCGCATCCGACGAGGCCCCGCTGGTCGACATTGGCATAGACGTGGTTCCGGAAGCACTGGTGGCCGAGGACGCAGCTCTGGAGGCTGCCGCCGCCTCGGACATGCCACGCTGCTCCATGGGCAGCTTCGACGAGTACCACAGGCGGATGCAGCGCATCTTGTCGCGGAATAATGCCAGCACGGAGCGGTTGTCCTCGGAAATGAAATGCTTCTTGCGGCCGAGGCCGTGGGTGTCGGCCGGGGGGACGCCCTGAATGTTTTGAATACTCTGCACGCTCGGGGTGTTCTGGGCGTTCTGAGAGTTTTGAGCGCCCTGTGCGCTCTGTGCGGCATCCTCAAACTCCTCGGCCGTTTGGAGCTGCTCCTCCAGTCGCAGGGCCACGGCGACAAAGTCGAGACTACGGCGCGCGCGCACGACGTCCCATTCCGGGTCGTCCAGCAGAAAGAGCAGCCGCATGGACGTGATAATGGCAAACGCCAGGTGTGTCGCCGCCGAGAACGGCAGTCGGCCTAGCACGTCGGCCGGGATGCTGATTTGGGCCTCGAAAAAGTCTCGCAGTGCCTGCAGGCAGCTCCACAGACAGGCCGTCCGCTCGGCTGCGTCGGCCGGATCCATTGTCGTCGTCGCTTCTGTTGTCATCGCCCCCGCAGCTGCCCTCATGTAGATGGCCGGCTCGTACAGACGCGAGACGATGGCGTGGTAGTTTGTCCGCAGAAAGACTTTGCGGGAGAAGCATTAGCGATAGTAACACAAAAACAGCACAGATACACCCTCCACCGACGTACAATTGTTCTTGACCTCGAAGGAATGGCTGTGGATGAGCGAGTCCAGTTCCCGCCGCATGGCCGCCATGGACATAAAAATGGTCGCGCATCCGCCGGACGATGGTCGCGGGCCAACATCCGGGTTGGGCAGCACGACGTAGATGCGGTGGGCGAGCTGCTGCAGCCGCACGAGGGCGACGAGAAGCTCGTCCGACTCGTGCTCGCGGGCATCCAGCAGCACATTGCAGCAGTGGTCGAGGTAGCTGCTGTAGGGAAACGCGTGGGTCCGCCGGGACAGTGATGTGGATCTGTGTCCCGAGTCAGCAACAAGAAAATGTGGCGAATGCAGCCAAGACAGGTTTGTGTGCAGTTGTGCAGTTGTGCAGCTGCACAGGCAGGGAAAAGCTGCAGGGGCAGAGGGGCTAAGAAGCGTACAGTGCGCAAACATAGTAGCATCCAAGAACGGCCCGCATGTCGTCGAGGCCGTGCTCTTTCTGGCCGAAGCCCTTGCCCTTGGGTGTGGTGATGTTGTCGTTGACGAGATGGGTCTGGATGAACTGCATCATCGCAGGTGACCTCTGAAGGCCCAGGTCGACGACGAGCCCAATGGCCAGCTGGAGAATGGGCGTCGTTTTGGGCTCTATACAGTAGCCTAAGTCTATCCTAAATAGCAGGAGGGCAATTAGGATTGTAAACAGGAGAGAGGGACTAAAAGGGGACATGAAAAGAAGGAAAAATAAAATAAATTTTTTAAGAGAGAAATAAATTACCAAGCAATGTGAGCCAGCGCGGCCTGTAGCAAGCCAATGTGCTTTTCCTCCTGCACGACGATGCGGTGGGCCAACTGCTCGCGGATCCAGCGACGGGCGTCACGCTGCATCTGCGGCGGCTGCGGCAGGACGACCTGCACGAGGATGCGGAACAGCAGCGGCTGCCTGTGGTACAGCTCGTGGGCCGGCAGGTCGTAGGGCAGCGGGACAAAAGGAAAGTACGGGCTGTAGAGCCGGCGGTAGTCTGCAAGGGCGACCTCGGCATCGTGGAAGGTAATTTTGAGCCCGGGGACGATCTCGACGTGCTCTAGAGGGGGAACGCGCATGAACGAAGGTGGTGGTAGTTGTCTTTGTTGTTGTTGTTGCTGCTGCTGCTGCTGCTGATAGGAGGGAGTGGTCTGTGGTCCTCCAGCAGTGGCGGCGGACAACGAGTCCCGCGATATGGACGAGGTGGTTGCCGATGTGGCCGGTGTGCCCGGCGTCAGCGGTTGCGTCGCCGGCCGGCCGTGCTGCGGCGGTTGACTAGGCTCGGGCGAGTGGGGCGACGTGGGCGCCGGACCCACTGTCTGTGGATCTCGGAAGTCCGGATCGTCGGATGGCGTGGACGGCGCCAGTGGCGGCTGAGACTGCGATGACGGCGACGATCGCTTGGGGGAACCCTTTTGGATGTGCTGGCTGGCCGTCAGCAGAGACATGATGCCGTCAATCTTCTGCTCGAGCTGTCCGACCCGGCTTTCAGGCGGATATGGTCAGCACGGCCTTAATGGGGAAAACGAAGAGAAGGAGGCTTCTCAAGTGAATGACTTCAAGGATAAAAAAAAACACCCCGATCGGCTGTGACAGCTGCACGCCATCTAGAGAAAAGAAACAGACAAGACCTACGTTGGATTGCCCCGTCGGGGGCCGCGGGGCTTCAAACTTGGGAGGACGCATTCTGTCTTGCTCTTTGCACATCTGCAAGACAGGTCAGAACGCGCGTGAAAGACAAAAATGGAAAGAGAGAGAGAGAGAGAGAGAGAGACCGTCCACAGGACGGCATCCGACCTCTAAATTGAGAAAGACAGCCACCCAAACGGAGACATACCTCTCACAGGGCGCCTCTCCCGGCTCTGAAACCCAGTTGCACTTGAGCTTGGAAGTGCTGCAGCGGGCGCAGGCTCGAGGCCGGAATCTCGGGACATCGGCCAGAGGCGTCGAGGCTGCAGAGGCTGACACGGTCATAGTGGCAAGCTGCGGCCTTGGGCGTGGAGAGCCCTCGACGGACGAAGACGACGGCGCAGTCGACATGCGCAGGAGGGCGGGAGGACAGGAAAACAGGAAAACCGGAAGGCCTAGAAGAAAGAAGCCGGACCGGAAGGGCGCGCTTTTTGTGCAGAGGTGCAGAGATGCAGGGGTAGCGAGTGTGTGATTGTGGGTGTGAGAAAGATAAGCTGTGTATGTATTTGTGACGTGTATTTTGCATAGAGCCCAAGATTGAAAAAAACGTCCTGGGCGGCCATCTGCTTCTTCGGGAACTCCGGAATCTGCTATTTCGGGACAACGCGGCAAAGCCCTCGCGCAGCTGCAGCTGGGCCCCGTCTAAAGAAAAAACAAGGTATCACGGCAGCCCGAGTTAGGCGCGCAGAAGAGACGGGCGGCAGGCGAAGCTCTGGGTGCTCCATGCGCCGGCCGTCTCGTAACGCTTGGCAGTCGAAATTGGTTGCAGCCGGTTGGAAGGGGAAATTTAGGGGCCAAAACAGCCCGCCCAAAACAGCTTCTGGAAGGCTCGGCTCGGCTCGGCAGCCAAGAGTAGCCCCGATTGCCGAATGGTCCGTGCGCTTATAGCCAATCGGAAGCTATAGTCGGGCCCAACTTTCCCAAACCGGAAATCGCTCGGCGTCCCGCAGCCAGATGAGCATCGATGGAAACACTGCTGGAGGCTTCCGTGCAGTAGTCCCGGCTTTTGGAGTGCGACGTCGAAGCATGTCCGTTTTCTGCCAGAAAAAATCGCCGCTTAAAGGCCGCCCGGCATTTGGATATAAACGCCCAGCTCTCTACTCGTTTCCTAGACTGCTGCCGTCACAATATCCAGCGGGCTTTTACTATCTATCAAAGACCAACTACACAGAGACAATGACCAATTGCCCTAGATCGAAATTCGTACGCATCGAATGTGTGCTGGTACAAGCCCGGGACCCGGAAGCCCTCGGCTGAGACTGCTGGCCGGACGCGCCCGGATAAAAAGGGGTACGTGAAAAAGTAGCCTGGTTAAAATAGACGACAGTGTTAGTGCCTAACACCACCGTTTCGTCGGCTAGGTGGACCGCAGATTCGCCGAACCTGTCGGCCGCCACGCCGTCTATACCGTTCTGTGTGTCGCGTTCTTGGTAAGGGTGAGCTCTAGGTAGCTGGAAGCCACTACAAACATAAAATAAAATCAAGACACGGCGAAGAAAAGACAGACGGCATAATAAGGAAGAGTGTACATTATCGAAACAAAACCTTACAAAACGACAATCTTAAGACTACCAATCATAACACTGCTACTTATCTGCGAATTTTTCTTACGGTAACTACCTAGACAGTTGTGCCAGAAGAGGTAAGCAAGACTAATCCGCACAGTGTTGTATGTTCTTGTTCCTGCGTGAAAAAGGTACTATTTTGCAGCTTTGTTACCGCTCGCCCCAGTGCAAACTCTTGCTGCCGATGCTCTAATCGTGCGGAAGTTATCCGAAATTAGGATGGCAGCTGCGTGTCGGCCTAGGACTGGCTAGCCATGAGCTTGACGAGGCCTGGTGCAGCCGTAAAGATGCGCGCCGCGCCGCTAGAGACTGTTGGCTCATCGTTCCATGTTTGCCCGCCACAAAGACACAAGCTACAAGTCACAAGGAGTATATGGATAAAAACTTACTGTCCGTTCTGGCCCGCACAGAACCACTGGCTTGGATAGCCCGGCAGCTCTCTCACGAACGGCATACCGTCCTCCGTGACCGCTAAGATGCCACTCCAGCTGTGGCCGTATTGGGCCGGGCGTGAACAGTCTGTCCATCCCAGGAGATGCGTCTCGGCAAACTCGCGTACCGCAGCCGTCACAGTCGGAAACCCCTCCAGGCTGTCGTCCACGCAATGCTCTAGGTGCTCATTAAGCCACACCTGCAGCGCCGGCTGGCCGGGGTTGTCACCGCCGAACAGCACCACCGTCTCATGTGGACCGGCGTCGGGGATGGCTGGCCGCGGGTTGACGCTGAAAAAGCCGCCTGATCCGCCGACGAGGACACTTTACGAGTTGTGCAGCCGATGACGGCCCTGGAATGTTGGCGACGGCACCACGACCTTGTTACACATGTGCGGCTGCGGCGTGATGAAGCCGCGCAGCGAAGGCTCCAAGGCAGAGCTGTACGCATTGGTGGCGTGGACAACAGCTGGGCAGGCGATGCTGCCGCGGGGCGTGTCCACCACCCAGCCCGCAGCCGTCGCAGCCCGGACACAGAAGGTGGGCGTATGAATCTGCAGGTTGACGCCCTGCTGAAAGGTTGGCGCGCATAACGTGTGCGGTCAGCTCCCAAGGGTTCAGCTCAGATGACCGACATCGCATGATGCAATTTATAACGGGAAAGTTGGCCTATCCCCGGAACGAGCCGACAGAAATGGCGCTCAGTCGTTGATGTCGGCGTTGGGGTCCATTCCCGCAACTTGCCATATGAGCCGCTGATTGGCCGCTCGTATACTTCCGAGCAGATAGCCCCGCGCGGCTCCACAGCAGTCGGAGGCGACCAAGTTGCAAAGTACGAGTATCGTTATCTTCTTGCAACCTGGAAGAATCAAGTAAGATGTCTGGTCTGTGTATAGACCATAGTGTATCTGGCTCGTGTGCAAATTATAAATCATAAAGATGTCTTCAAGAGACCTATCGTCCCCCCTCTTGTTGTGTTATTTTTCGTTTCCATCCCTTCCCAGCTTATTCGACTTATTTAACGAGCAAATATTTTCAGCTTCAGTCTTGTTAACTAGCCATGGCTTCTTCGTTTCTCGCCCGCGGCCAAGACGGCACAAGCCTCTACCCCCCCGGCACTGTCATCCTCAACAGTAATATCGAAGGCTCTGACCGTGTCATTGTCCTCCAACCCCGTCCCACCGACGATCCCAACGATCCTCTTAACTGGCCGCGCTGGCGCAATCTGCTCAACTTTGGCCTCGTTTGCTTCTACGTCGCCCTCGTCGCTGAGTTTATCAATGCCAGCACCCCCACCTGGGATCCTATGCATGAAGAGCTCGGCTACAGCTTCGAGATCCTGAACGACAGCTACGCCGCTGGGTGTGCCGCGATGGCCATCGGGTCATTTGTCCTGATCCCACTAGCTCTGCGATTCGGTCGTCGTCCTCTGTATCTCTTCAGCACCGTCCTCCAGTGCGCGCCCATCATCTGGTCCGCGCGCATGACCACCGTGGTGGACCTCATGCTCATTAACATCCTGCAATGCTTCTTTGGCAGCCTGGCCGAGGTGATCGTGCAGATGACTATTGCCGACGTTTTTTTTTGTACACGAGCGAGGCCGCATGAATGCCATCTACGTGTGGGTGTGGCTACTCGCGAGCTATCTGGGCGTTCTGATTGCCGGCTATGTTGCCAAGGGCCAGGGCTGGCGCTGGATCTGGTGGTGGAATGTGCTCTTTTTTGGTGTGTCGGTCCTCATTGTCTTCTTCTGCTACGAGGAGACCAAGTATATTCCTCGCAGGGCGGAGTCTGTCGGGACAAAGGTGGAAGCGGTACAGGTGACCACAGATGGCATGGCCGAGAACAATACCAGAGACGAAAAGAGGCCAGAAAACACAGGGGACAAGGCTGATTGCAAGGCCGAGACCGCAGCAGCCCGACGTCGACCACGATCACCTACGAAGCATACTTGGAGCGCCGTCCAGGGTGACCACATAAACCACGAAATCTCCCGCAAGACCTACAGGGAGCGTCTCGCCCTATTCACCATCACCCCCCAGACACCGGGCAGCGAGGACAGCCACAAGGCCACCTTCTACATCCGCCACATGTACCAGCCCTTTGTCTTGCTCACTACTGTCCCCGCTGTTGCCTTCTCTGCTCTCGTCTACGGCATCCTCGTCGCGCTCGGCGACATCATGTCCACCACCTTGTCGACCTACATGCCTCAAGCTCCGTACAACTTCACCACGGACCAGATCGGCCTCATGAGCCTCCCTAAGATGATCGGCGCTACGATCGGCGCGCTGATCATCGGTTCCGTAAGCGACTGGGCCATTCTGGTCCTGTCTCGCCGTAACAACGGCATCTACGATCCAGAGATGCGCCTGTGGTGCGTGCTGCCGTTCCTGTTGTTCGTCCCTCTGGGCTCCTTGCTCTTCAGCCTCAGCCTAAACAACCACCTGGGCTGGCCTGTCATCGCTGTTGGCCTCGGCCTTTATAATGTCGGCGTCACACCCATCAACAGTCTGGTCGTAACCTACCTCACAGACTCCTACAGAGATGTAAGTTTACCCTGGGCATCTCATCGCTTTGGCTGTTTCATCGTTAACACGCCCTTAGATTATCGGCGACGTGCTGGTCGCGGTCACCACCATTCGCAACACATTCAGCACTGCCTTTATCTTTGCCCTCACACCCTGGGTCGAGCGTGTCGGCATCAAGTACGTCCTCGTCACCATCTTACTCATTGCCTGCGCGATCTTGTCGTTCTTCACTGTCTTTATCCGCTGGGGGAAGGCCTTTCGCGGCTACAGTGCTGGACGCTACGAGAAAGTAGAAGGCTATGTTGCCTCTAGGCTGTTTCAAGTTGTATGCTTTTTACAAGTATAGAAATGCAAGCTGTATGCCAGCCCGCTTTCGCAAATAGACAGTTCTAAGAGTCTAGTAGGCAAATAGAGCAATTTAGTCGTATCATGTTCTCTTTATTCCCCATCCATATCTGCTAAAAACTGTGTTAGGAGCTGATGCTGGTCTACACCGTCCACTATGCCTGTATCTGAAATACTAGATATCTGCTGCCAGAGCGTCGCCTGCAATGGAAGGTTGGCTTCCGGTGCTAGTGGTGGCATGCCAGCTACCTCCTCTAACATCGAAATTCCGCTCTGCTAACAGCTCAAAAATATCCCGGCATGGTGCTGCCGCATCCCATCGCTCTGCCAATACGACAAGTGCGATTGTGCAATTAGCACAGGTGGTCTAGACCGACGACAAATGCACCGTCATGTCGGCTCCTGCTGCTCGGTCTTCCTGCCGGGCACTCTCTGCCATCACCCACATCACGTACAGGTACGTCAACCTCGCCAGGAATAGCTCGTGCAGAGCCGACCACGTGTATCCCGTCGGCTTGCCGACAAACTGCTGCCGATACCCGTGGCAGATGCTTTGGGCGGAGCGTAAGCACTCCAGCAGTTTCTGATCATTGTCCTCGATTTGCGATTAGTCCTCCCTCCGGTCGCTGCTGTCCCTTCTCGCCTTACGGTCGATGATGTGCGCCCGGTACAGCTGCAGGATGGCGTAGTCATACTCTAGCCTGAACCAGTCCGACGTGACAAACAGCGAGAGCGTTTCGTTTGGGGATACGGCCGATGCTTCTGGCGTGATTATTGTAGCTACTGGTATCGTCTCCCGCCACTCTTGTATCTCGGCCCGCAGCTGGTCAATCTCGCTTTGCTTTTCCTGCGGGTTGTTCCGCCCACCAATGTCTGAGTAGACAGAGCTGTGGATTCGACCGAGCAGCCGGCGGATACGGAATGTATGGATGGCCTTGGCGAAGCCGCTGCGAATTTGGGTGCCGTCGTCGACGTCTAGTGGATACTAGAGGTCGTAAGGAGCAATTGTCAAATTTTAGTTGTACTCTTTTTGGAGGGGAGGAGGGGGGGGTTAAGTTTCTCTCCTACCTCGGCATCTATCTCCTGCGATGGCAGACTTAATGGCCTGCCCAGCATCACTGCCGCCTGACATTCTAGGGCGTAGGCACACCAGAAAACACGCTTTTGTAACTCGAGGCGTGATGGACTAACGGCAGCGGCTGCCGCACATTGCACACGACGGGTGCTGCGGTGGTATCCAAGGTCAATACACTGACGAAGGGCAAGACCGGCGAGTTACCTGTCAGGTTAGCGGAGCCCTTTCACGTACATCGCAAACGTAGGTGCCTGCCAGTGCGAAGTCCCCACACTTGAACACTGCGAGTACATGGCGCAGCACAGAATGGCCTGGATGGCCTCGAGGCTGTCGCGTTGAAGGATGTAGTCAACGTGTATCTGCGCAGAGACATAAAGTCTGCTGTACTGCGTTAGTAGCTTACTTGGAAGACAGCCGATGGAATGGGGCTCACCTCGGCTGAGTAACCACATCGAGTAAGGAAAAGAGCGCCAACAGCGTAGACCTGTGGCTTTAGTAAGGAGGTGTTTTTTGTAATATCAAATTGTCGCATATTTTTTTGAAAGCTGGTTACCATGCTCAAGAAAAAGGACTGTGTTAGATGCAACGACAGCATGTCAAAGCCTGCCGATTGCAGCACAAGAGTCGCCTCCCAGCTGCGGAAGGTTGGCTCATGCAAAAAGGGGTACTGGGCGTTGACGTTCCGGAAGTAGGCATCGCTCAGGCGGACAGCGGTTTCATAGTCTGGCAGGAGGCAGGGGTGCGGATTTGGGCGATGGCAGCTTTCTCGATCCTCTACGCTGGCTGTGCCTGCACGTCTAGCAACAACCCCTCTCAGCGATGTGCTGATCAGTCGAGAAAATGCATAGGTAGACGACGAGCCGAGGTAGTGTGGCTCGGCTCCAGCGGCGTTGAGGCTAAGTAGACCGACTTTGGACGCGAGGTCGTCGAGTCCGGCGTCGTTGTCGTCATTGTTCCAGGTGCCGTCGTTGACCGTTGCTGCAGTTATTTTACCTGCTCTCTCGTAAGCAGACTCGCCCGGAGTGCTTTCATGGGCACCGGCTGTTCCCGGCTGCATCTGCGTCTCTGGATGCCTGCGGCCGGAGCCTAGATGGTCCACGGCCAGGTCTGGCCGGTACTGTCGCAGGATGCCCTCGAGATAAGCGAAACGATTTTCCAGCGCGTCAACGTAGTTACGCGGCTGGTGACGCTTGGTGACGGGGTCCTCCACGAGACAGGTTGATGGTCAGCTACCAGCACAAGGGGAAAAACTGGAAGTAAAAACGGCACTTGCTTAGTTCGAATCGCCGGCAGTTGTCACATCCGGAGAACTGGTCGTCGCACTGCACCATCACCCATCAGCATGGGGCTGCTTAGTCCATCACACATCGTGGACTTAAGGGGAAGCAACTCTGAGTTTCTTGTCCTTGCAGCTGAGGCAGGCTACCAGTGTACGATTGCCCGTACGGACGCGAGTTCGCGGCTGGCCGCTGCTTGTTTTTCTTATGGGAAATCGCGAGAGCATGGCGGTAATGACAAGAAAGCGCCAGTATCTATACAGTGTTCAGGAATAGTTCCATTTTGTAAGGGATAAGATACATGAGCGCCCCTAAATTGATAGGTAAGCGGGACAGTCTACACGCGCACCCCAAAATTGCTAAGCTGCGCGCCCTGCTTGTATAAACGGGTCTGCACGTCACCTAATGCACTGTATTTATGGTACGCCGCCTGCCTAAAAACATCTCGAATATCACTAATCTAGACGAGATAGCGTCTTCTGTAGGTAAAGGCAGTAACAATATTTGTTTCTACTATCTTACTATAAAATCAATTACTATTATTCTATAATTTATATTATGTCTTAATACCTTCGTCTGTCTTAAACCGTTTAAGTTAATTCCTGAAACGTAAAAGTACGTATAAGCTCATTTCTATAATTAAGGCGCTTTACAATCTAGGCGCGGAAGTGTTATATACAGTAGGAGGCAATATCTCGTCTAAATTAGTAACATTCGAGATGTTTTTAGACAGGCGGCGCACTATAATTACAGTGTATTAGGCGCGGACATGATCCCGCAGGTTCTCGCCCTGATGACGGCGAACCGCTCGCCAGGCTTATCCTGTTCGGGTCCGTGCAAATCTGCAGCTTGTATGGCCTCGGCCAGAGACTCGGTCTCGAGTTCCGACCACTCCGAGAATGTAGGATAGGTATTAGTATATTCCCGGGCGCCGTGAATGTAGAAAGTTGCCCTGTCATAAGCTGCCAGCGGATGGCCCAACCGGAAACGGGAAACGAGATCCGGGTGTGAGATGAAACAGCGTCCATAGGCCACGGCATCGGCGTGGTCATCGGGATCTTTAAGGACTGCTAACAAATACACGTGAAATACAATTGCAAAGGTTAACCGATCAGTTGCAGGGATGAGTGGCTGGCTCCCTGTTGCTAAAAGGGGGCATTCTTGCCCGCGCTGCTGTCATCATCCTCACTCACTGCCGCCTCGTCCAATTTCAGCGACTTGACATCCTCATCCTCCTCCTCTTCCTCCAGTCCCTCAGTCAGCCACAGCGAGTCGACGTCGCCGTCCGCCTCCACCTCGCCCACGACACTACTGGTGGTGCTGTCGTCCCCCGGGACACTGTTGGCATATACATCTGCCGCCCCGCTCATGGCGGCCAAGCGAACAAGGTTCCACTGCAGCTCGAGCAGATCGAGCGACGGCAAGTCCTCGGGCTTGTCAGCCGAGATGACGAAAATCTGGCCTGTTTCGATGCACAGGCCACTCTGCCGATGAGCCAGCGTGCCGTTTCTGCCGCGCCGATTGCTATCGCCATCGCTGCTGCTCTCGGCAAAGCCTCCGTTAGCGCCTTGCGCGGCCATCAGGTCCGCCATCTGGTCTACCATATCATCGTCGACGATGTCGTCCGGCTTCCAGGGACACTGGCGCAGCCAGTGGAACTGCACCCACACTTCGTTCTTCTCAACCGCACAGGGGTCCCGTAGCGGCTTCAAGCCGAACCGTGCTGCTCCCCACAAGGCGTGTAGGTGCTTTCCTAGACACATAATGTTTTGGGGGGACTCAGTGATCCCGGTATTCAAGCACTGGGCCCACCACACCGCCGTGGCTTCTTCGCCCCAGAACATCCGGAGCAGGTCGAGCGTCTGCAGCGTCGCAGCTCGGTCTTTTCTTGCCGAGAATGGGAAAATGTGAGCCCCATCTGGATACCCGTATCCGGATAGGACGCACATGTGCCCATCGCGATGATAGGCCGCTAGTGTCGCCGAATGCTTGCGAGCTTTGTTCTTGACTTCTGTGCTCAGACTCTGGGATGGGGGTGTGCATGATGTGGGTGGAACGGCGCTCGGTGGTGTGGTCGGCGCAGGTACTTTGGCCGATTTCTTCCTAGCCGGACTGCTCCCGGCCGGGCTTGTTGCCTTCCTCTTCGACTCCGATGGGCCAGCAGCGGGCGAGGTATACGCGTGCATGGGCGGAACTTTCAGTGGGGACGATAAGGCAGGCGCAGATTCTTTTCCTTGTTGTGCCACTATTGCACCGGCTGCCTTTGGAGTGCTGGCTGCCGAGGATGTAGGCGTGCCGGACGTCTTGCCTTTGGCTAAAACTAAATGTATAACGCTATCAGCAACGAAGAAAAAGACGGAAGAGAATATAAACACCCACGACAAATCACGTACAGAGTTTGACAACATCATCAGCTGCATAGAGGGCATTAAAAACGTTCAAATTGATAAAAAAGCTTGTAGTTTTGCAAGACGCGATGCGATGCCGCAATATGTCAATCGGACACAGGAGGAAAATTGAGAGGGACGTGACCTTGGCATTCCGGCCTTTTTCACTACACTCGGCTAGAAAGTCGCGGAAGAGGCTCCGTCGCTCCTCGAGATCCGTCACGTTGTTATTGACAGCAGCTGTTTGGCAGGAGTCTCTCGCTGCATTTTGCACCATTTTGGTGATTGCCGTTCTGTCTTCGTCAAACATTTTCGCTACTAGGCCAAGAAGCCCTTCTTTGGTCAAGGTATCCATGGTTGTAAAGATGATAAAAAGATGACAAAAAGAAAATTGGCAGACGGTGAAGCTTTGTGTTGGGGGCAGGTTTCAAAACACTGGATGCAGAGAAGGCAACAGAGGGAGAAATAAACGCTTTTATGTTTGTTTGTTGTTGTTTGTTTTTGTTAATTTGCGTGTTTGTGTGCTTTGGTTCTGAAAGTAGAAGGAACGTCCTCATGGTTCTAAAGAGGAAGGAACGTCCATCTTATAGGTGATATCGTCACGTGAAGGCACCTGCGTCCTCTTGGGCACGGTGTTGCACGTTCTGTTGGTCGAAAAGAACCTCATCGGGGTCGTTACTGATGGTGGCAATTTCCCTCTTGCATCCCTTTGCGGCATCCAACACGACCACCTCACCAACACCATCGCAGGGAACGACTCCGCTTTAGAAGCCTAGTAGGTGCAAAATACGTTAGGCAAAATCTTATGTTGTCACACGATATAAACCTCTTGCAGCTTGTCGTTCTGAACAAAAAGCGACGGGACAAACGGACCCCCAGAGTCGTAGACTGTCGCAACACCGATGCGCTTCCATGTACAATCAGGGCAGCCGGGCGGCAGCGCGCCGACGACACGGCGAAGGAGCAGCCCTGAAGGCCCGTTGTCGTTACTAATGTGGACGTATGCAAGCTCGTTGCTTCTGAGCGATAGCATGCTGCTGCCTCGTTCTTTGGCATCCAGGCGTCCGTGAGCAAACATAATTTCTTCCCTGTCCTGATCATTACCATCATTACCATCACTGCCTTTATTTTCCCGAACCCGAGTGAGAATATCGAAATTTCGGTCAGCTCGGTTGACAAGACTCCAGTAATCTGTCTCTTCCGTGTATCTGATCCAGGACACCGAGCACACCCACGACCGCAGTAGCAGAAAGCCAGAGCCGACAGACGGAAGCGGCCCCAAGTCAATAACGCGAAAACAATCTCGGAGGGCCAACGGCACCTCTGTAGTATCGGCACGCTTGCTTTGCTTAAAGGTGACCATGCCGTTGAGAGATGCCCACGACCAAGACGGCGCCCGCGTCTCAGCTGGCAGGCGGGTGGGGCCAACGTCAGTCTGCCACAGCAGCTGGGTGGAAAGATCGCCTTCCCACATACCGGCAAAGGGAATATACCGACTGCCGTTAGTACAAACCACGTCCATAGCCTCCTCCATCTCACTGGCGATGCTGCGGATGGCTAGTAGCTTGTCCGAGTCCCGTGTCAGGTCGCGTCCATTGTAGCTGCTAACGACGGTTTGCCATTGGCGATAGTAAGACGTGAGTGATAGGGACCTAGCATCTTTATCAGATTTAGCTTCTTCGCCCACATGCCGAGGCCACAGTTGGAAGACCTGGCGGCGGGCCTGGATCATTGGCTCGCCCTCCTCGGACGACAGACTGCAACGGCACTCAAAGTAGAGCTTGTTCTGGCAGAAGTGGATCAGCCGGGTAGAGAGTGCCCGCTCCTGCAGCGTCCAGCCGCGGGTGTTCCAGCGGGAGCCGTCAACGTCTCCCGAGACCAGGCCAGTCTCGCGATCGTCGAGCGGGCACAGCACCATGAAGCCGGGCGTTGGTGGAGACGAAGACGAAGACGAAGAAGGGGACGAAGAGGTGCCAGTAACTCTGCTGCTCACTTTGACGGCCGGGATGCGCTCGAGACTTCTTTTCAGGAAGCCAGAATGAGAGGAGGTGGCCGACGTCCTGCAACGACTTCATTAGCTCTGATTCTTCCCGTCGCTACCCGTTCGAGGCTTCTATACCTACGCGACTAGTGTGGCCTCTGCGTGGCGATACACTCGGTGCATCAAGACTGCCTCGCGGTTCCAATCCTCTCCGTCGTCCTGCACGATGCACAGCGAATCGATCCACAGAAAAGGGATGTGCAGCCGTGCACAAGTGCTGATGGCGTCGACGAAGTTGCGGGGCAGCTCGGCCCTGCGGATGCCATGCTGCATGGCCTTGTAGTTTGCCTTGACTGTGCGCAGCGGCGGCAGCACCGCCAAGTCCCCCCACATATGGCTCAGGGCCGCATACACCGCCGGGACACAGTCGCTGCTGCAGCCGAGCGCAGCAGTCTCCACGAGCCGCACCCCGCAGACGCTGCCGTCCTCGGCGGTCTCAATCGCCAGCAATCGCGTCGGGACCCATGACGTAGGCGGCACCCGACAGGCAGCGTGGTCACGTTTGCACGTGTCGATCCAGCCCTGCATCAGCCGGACGTTCTCGGACGACAGGGTGTCTCGGCTTGGCAGACGTCGGCCTGCCGGTTGATCGTCTTGAAAATCTGAGGGCGTTTAAAACACTCGTTTTAAAAACGTAACAGTATAGGGAGCAGCAGCTAGACAGGCTAGCTCACCTGCAGAATCAAATGCCTTAAAGGCAAGGGTTCGGTATATGTGTCCACACTGGGACTGCTCGCCCGTCTTTGTAATATGAGAAGGCGTAGAGGCAGGGCTCAGGTCCAACTGTAGCGCCGTGATAATACCACCATGCGGTTGGCCGCCTACGCGCTGTTCGAGATGGAAGCTCAGCTTCCAGAGCCGCACCCTGCGATCCCAAGCCGTGTTTAGCAGATCGTCCCACATGCCATCTCCCTCGCTGAGCTGGCCCACGCCCTCCTCATCCATGGGACGCACTGCCCAGGACTGGCGGATGGTTTTGCGCAGGATACGGCAAAGACCACAGCCGGCCTTTCCGGATGCCTTGAGGACGGGGAAGTCCGGGAATGTGTCGACGACATCATAGCTGGTCTTGAGAGAGTTACCTCGAGCCAGGCCGCGATCCAATGTCATGACGGGATTACATCGGATACATGGCTGGCAAGCATCTTCAACTTGGATGTTGGCCAGGTTCAGGCTGGGACAAATGGGCTCGATGAGTGCGCGGTACGTTGCCATTATTTGGTTGTGATCCGATCGTGAACCTTGTGCGGGGGTTTCCAAATGTCGACTGGCGTCTAAAGTGCGCTTTTTTAAATTTGGACAGGACAGGCGGGGTTTCGCACGCGTATCTTTTCGAGTGCATTGACAAGGGTAGAACATAGTAGGAAAAATATGTACTGATATCAGGCCCTCCTGATAGATCTTCACAATCTGGTCGCTCGTCTCCTTCGTGGCTTTTTGGTGGGGTGGCCCCTGCTCCTCGTTATTCTCAGTCTGCGAGTTTCGAAGGTGTGGCGGTATTATCATCTTACGACGATGATTGGAAGAAGATGCCATTACGCCTACCATAACTATCGAAGCGCAAACCTAAAATAGCCGTGCCCCTGAAGGGGCCAGTCGTAAGCGTAAGCAGTTGGCAGAGCTGTCCGACATGAAACAACATCAACTTTCGTCTCACATGTAACGAGTTGCTGGACGATCGAGTCGCGGAGAGTGGAAAGCGGCTTTGGCGTCTAAAGTCCAGACTCGCAAAACGATTCACTGTCTTGGCGGTATGGGGACTTAAAAACCGTTCTGATTCAAAGAAGGCGAGAGCACAATTCCCCTGCAAAAGTAAATGTGCCGGCCGAGGCCCAGTTTTCTGCTGCCAATCGCCAACTACTTCGTGGTGATAACATGGCCATACACTGGTCTCGTTGTACGGACGCTACTCTACTTCAGAGCAGTTTCAAGAGAGCACGTTATCTCGAGACCGGGTTGGCAACGATTTGTGGATATTCACTTACGAAGTTCGTACAGGTAGGAAGGCGTTCGGTGGCGGATAATCAAGTGACCGTCGTGTAAACGAAAGTGCAAGCATTTGTTTCTTAAAGTTCATACAAACGTGAGCTCGATCTTTTGTTGACCCAACAAAACATCTGGCTTGAGATCTCAGGCCCATCTTGACTACATGAAAATCTCTACAAGAACATAAGAGGCAGAGTTGTACACCGCTGGTGCTTAATTTCGGAGCAGCAAGGAAGATCAATCCAATAATTGATCACCTGCGGGTGGCGTGAAGAGCACCCCTCGAGAGAAGGGCCTGCATCTTCAGACGCACCCTGGCAAGAAGGACACGAGTGAATCATCATTTGTACAGGCCACGTATCTCACCACTAGAGCTTTCCCTCGCTAACCAGCCGACGCGTGATGGCGATACTAGATTCAACAGCGACCTTGGCGATCTGGCATAGTGTGAGCAGCAGTGCACTCGAATTTACTCGTACGAGTACGTCCAGACGGTCGGCTCCCTTCCTTACCTTCTCATGCTTCGCCTCTGCCTCCCGCGCGGCCGCGCTGCCGGCCTTGAGGTCGGCGTGTTTCCAGGAAAACGCGTACGTCACGTACAGGTCCTCGGGCTTGCCGCTAGTGCCGGCGCTGACAATGTTGAGCACGGTGCTGCCATTGTCCAGCTCGTAGTCGACACGGTTCGGCGCCAGCTCTGTGCACGTCTCGAGGACCTCGGCCGGGTGACCGCCGGTGCCCGGTGCCGACGGAGCCTTGAAGATCACCCGGCGCCTGACCACGCCGCCCACGTCGCTCAACACCTCGCACTGGTCGACGGATGGCACAAACACCTGCGGCTGGCGGACCTTGCGCTGAAAGCCGGCAAGAACCTGCGCCTGTGAGAGCACGGGCGACGCACCTGGCGTGTTGACCGGCACGGTAGCGGCGAGGCGAATAGTGGCCATTTTTCGGGCTGTGCTTTGCTGTGCCGTGCCGTGCTGTTCTGCGATGTTTTTGCAAGGCTACCTTCGCTTTGCTTGTCTTCGCAATCTGGATGAGAGCGGCGTGCTTCGAGGTGCTTCTGGCTTATGAGCTATTAATGCTCATGGGGAAGTCCGCAACCGGACACCGCTTAATTGTCAAGACAGACATGATCTAAGGAGCAGATAGGATCCTGCAAGGCTTGCATGACATTGTCTCGGAGGCAGACGGACGTTGAAGATCGCGAGGACCGAGAGGAGTCCAGGAAACAGATTCCCGGGTCACTTGACCGGGCCGGTTAAGCATCTTGTAAAGCCGGCTCCGGCTGACCCCCGAACTTGGTGGCCTGGCTGCCGCCTGTGCCGTGTTGGGTGGGCATCTATCGCCCTGCCCTTGCTGCATATGGCTACCCTGCATAGACGGGCAGGTCGACTAGCCAAGATGTGCGTAATCGTTTAGTGGGCCACCTCAGCTCAGGTGCTGTGGCTTGTTCGTGTGGCTCCACCCTATCCTGGCTGTCCTGGCAGTCCTGGCTGTGTTTCATGCTTGCTCTTCACGATTTGCTTTCGTCTGATCTCCCAGAGGGCTGGTAAAAAATCGGTGATCAGCACGAGGTTGCTAAATAAAGAGAGTGGCTGGCCGCTGGGGGGCGACTGAAGGCGCTGACGTTGATAGTGGGTCCACTGGCGTCCGTCTTCGCTGAAAAGTTGATTTCTGCGATTGAGACGTACGACGTGCAAGTACTTCCTGGTGGTTGAGAAGAAAGAAGGACGATGCAGGCGTCAAGATTTTTTGCCCTTTTGTCGTACTAGGCGCCCAAGTTCCTTGTAAGAAGTCAGGATAAAAAAAAGGAGCCACAGCCAGAAACAGGGTATGCAGGTCGCAGCTTCCCCGGCCGATTCTCTGGGCCAATACACGTGCCCTCATCGGCAGCTCCTGCGACTGCCTGCTACGTCCTCCGTCCTGGTGACGCTGATTGACGGGATGACGCACAGGCCACCTGGTGGGGAACCCAACCTACTACAGCTTTGTGTGCCCGCCCACTTTTCTGCCAATCCGATCCTCTTCCTTTTTTCTTTCCTTTCCTCCCTGGTCCCCATCCTTTTTCCACGGCTTTCCCTCTCTCAGCTCCCAAAGCAAGGCCACGTAAAAATCCCCTCTCCCGCCCAGCAACGCGCAAGGCAGCACAACCACCGCAGCCCACCGTCCATCGCCCAGACGCATCTGCACCTGCATCGCTGCACTCGCCCTTTTTGCCAGCTCGCATCTTCGACCTTTTATTTTTCCCAACTCGCATCCCCTATCTCGGCCATACGCAGCGATGGCTCCTCCACCAGCCGCGAGCCTGCCGCTCACTGAGCGCCTGATGACGCTCGCAAAAACACTCCAGTGTAAGCAAGCTGTGGGCTGCCGTCACCACCTGCATGTCTGTGACGCTTCTTTTGCTGACCGTCACACCCTTCTCTAGTTGGTTGGTTTGTTGGGTACGTCTCGCCGTTTCATTTCCGAGTTCGGTGTTGCGATCTATCTGATGTCGCACACGAGACCATTTCTGGGGTGGCATACAGAGAAGAGGAAAAGAGAGAGAGGACAAGAAATAGTAACGGACAATAGATGGATGGGATACTGACACCTTTCGCTAGCCATCTCACCCTTATTCTTTCCACGCTGCGGTACTCGCTCTCATGGGTCCGCTTCAACTACTACGGCTTCTTCGCCCGGCTTTCCTACCGCACCGCCTTCGTCGCTGCCGCGGCGACATACGGCATCGTCGTGTACAAGACCTTCCGCGCTCGGTCTAAGGGTGGCCGGTTGGCCGGTGGTCCGATCGGCCTCCTCAACGACGAGAACGTGCAGTATCTGCGTATGTGTCCTGCTTTCTGTCTCTCGTCTTTGTCTTCTTTGCTAACCTAGTACCTTCGCCCGCCTCCTGCAGTTCTCGCTCTCGTCTGGCTCTACTCGTCGCAGTACATTTTGGCCCTGCTTCCCTACACCATCTACTCCGTCTTCCACGTGGCCACCTACACCCGCACAAACCTGATTCCCACCATCTCCCCCCCAAAGCCGCTGGCCCCTGCTGCCAGTGCGTCGCCGAACGCTAAGACCCAGTACACGACCCACCCGCTGTCCGACTCGATCGGCCGCTTCGTCAAGCAGTACTACGACTCGTCCATGTCCGTCGTCGCCTTCTTGGAGATTCTCCTCTGGATACGCCTTCTGCTCTCTGCCATCACCTTTGCGCGCGGCTCGTGGATCCTAATCGCTGTCTACTCCGCCTTCCTGCGCGCTCGCTTCGCCCAGAGCCAGCACGTCCAGGGCACCTTTGAGCAGATTGAGGCCCGCGTCGACAACCTGACCGGCGCACAGGGCGTCAGCCCCGCCGTTCGCCAGGCCTGGCAGACCGTCAAGGCTACCGTGCGCCAGGTCTACGCGGCAACGGACTTGCAGAAGTACATCGGCGGTGCGGCCCCGCGTAAGGCCGAGTAGATGGGAAGAACTGGCGAACGGCACCGACGGCCGCTTTTTGGATCTTCGCATGAAGCATTCGGCACACCAAAGCTAAGGTCGGCTTCATATGCTGTCCGTTTAATGCCGTATGTGGAAAACTCTAGCATGCATATGTGTTAGCCCATGCCTGTGCCTACGGGGCATTTTTTGTCTACGACGCCACAGACATAGGCATTCGGCTGACAGCTCAAAACATATTGTGGCTAGGCTGTATTTTAGGGAGGCGAGGCAAGCGACCCGCCATACTTTAGGTGACGCAGAGTAGAGTGTTTGGAGGGGGAAAGGTATTGACTGTTCATCGAAGCGCGTAGTTTGGTAGGGAGGATTGCTTCAGATTAGAGTATGTGCTGTCCAGATGTGGGTGCATGTTCTGTCTAAATCAGAAATGGCAGAAAGGAATTTGTTATTTGTTTCCATATTGCTTGCTGCACCTCTTTTTTTGTTATCACTGATACAGAGTTTGGCAGTGGCATGAATAGTAGAACTGCTGGTTCTCTCGGGCCGATTGCCTCTAGCTGTAGTAGCTTTTTCATGTACGACTAATCAACACAAAAGAACAGAGGTTGTGTCCTGATTGTCTTTTTCTCTTGCTGGTGGATTTTTCACTGATTCTAGCCTCAATCAATGGCGCAGGAGGCCCAAACGCAGCAACGCTAGTGAGCTAAGCCAGCTGAGTGACGTCGTTGTTACGCACGGAGCCGCCGACACTCAGCTTTGTTCTAGTCCACAAACACGTCAAAATGCATCCCCCATCCCGACAACTTGCTCGCTCGACCATCATGTCCTAACGAAGACACAAAATGGCTGCGTTTCTCCGCCGAATAGTCGCCGGACCTCGTGCCGAACATGCAGAAACTGGCCTTGACCTTTGCTACGTCACCTCCAATATCATTGCGACGTGAGCCGAACGGGACATCTTTCTTGAGAGGCGATGATGCGATTGACTAACTGTCTGTTCTTACTGGACTCGCAGATCCGGACCATCGCAGACATATCCACAGCTTGCCTATCGGAATCCACTCGACCGCCTTGTCTCCTTCCTCGACACTAAACATGAAAAGAACTGGGCCATCTGGGAGTTCCGTGCCGAGGGCACCGGCTATCCAGACGAGGCAGTCTACGGCCGCATCCGGCATTATCCATGGCCAGACCACCATCCGCCGCCGTTCCGCCTCGTGCCGCTGATCGTGGAGAGCATGCATCAGTGGCTACAGGGAGAGGGCCGACCAGATGGAGGCGACCAAGACAACCTGGACGACAACGAAGACGAGGACAAGGACAAGAAGGTAGACAAGGGGGCCAAGGGGATCAAAACAAGCCAGGATGACAAAATACAAAATCGCGTTGTCGTTGTCCATTGCAAGGCCGGCAAGGGCCGGTCCGGGACCATGGCCTGCAGCTACCTCATTGCCGAGGGTGGCTGGTCGTCAGACGAGGCCCTCGCACGCTTCACGCAGCGCCGCATGCGGCCGGGCTTCGGCAATGGCATCACCATCCCGTCGCAGCTGCGGTGGATCGGTTATGTGGAGCGCTGGGCACGGCGTGGCGGCAAGCGGTACGTGGACGGGCCGATCGAGATTGTCGAGATTCACGTCTGGGGCCTGCGGCACGGCGTCAAGCTGGCCGTCGAGGGCTACGTCGACGAAGGCAAGAAGATTCACGTATTCCACACCTTTGGCGGGGACGAGCGGTTCATCGTCGAGGGGAACCCACCGGGCGGTGCCGGCCTGGTGGACCTAGTGTCCGATATGGCTGGGGTGCGACCCAAGGGCAGCAGCCGAGCGGATGCAGCAGCCGACAGTGGGAACGACAGCGGCAGCGGCAGCGGCAGTGGAGACTCAGCCACGGCCCGTGCAGAAACGAATGCGGGCAGGCAGAAGCAGCAGCAGAGGCTCAAGAGGCCGAACACGGACGACCTCCTGGCCAGGAACGTGTCCTCAGGATCAAAGCTTCGCTCCGAGGCTAGTGGAGACATCTTTCATCCGCCGCCAGCAGACAAAATGAAGAGCCAGTCATCTCCAGCGCTAGCCAGCCCCGAGCCGTCGTTGACAGAACGGCCGGCCAGGGAGCCGACGTTCCGGTTTGCGGCACAGGACGAGCCCGGCGGCCAGGCGGTCATCTTCAAGTCCAGAGAGCCCATCCGTATCCCCAACAGTGACGTCAACGTGGCCATTGAGCGCAGGAACAGGACGGCGCCCAACATCATGGGCCTCACCATGGTGACATCCGTGGCGCACGTCTGGTTTAATACGTACTTTGAGGGCAACGGCCCCGAGCAGGACGGCCGACCGGACGAGAACGGCGTCTTCGTCATCGACTGGGAGCAGCTTGACGGCATCAAGGGGAGCAGCCAAAAGGGGAGTAGGGCGGCTGACCGGCTGGCGGTGGTGTGGCGGAGAGCAAAGGCGGCAGATGCCACGGGGACGGAAGCTGAAGCAGGAGCAGAAGTTGCGCAGCCAGACGTCACCGAATCGATAGCCACGGCCACAGCACCAGGAGAAATCCCACAAATGCGGCCGGCAGACTGGCGAGGTGGCAACCGAGAAGACCCAGAGGCTGACAAGAGCCTAGGGCTGCGAAAAGAAGACCCAGACAGCGCAGAAGTGAGCAGGGCAAGCAGTGTCAAGGACGAGCCTGTCAGTGACAAAGGAAGGAACTTGAGTAACGATACGCTGAAAGGAGTCAAGGCCAGCGGGCCAGAAGGCGAGGATTTAGCAGACAGCAAAGGCAGCAGCTGAAGAAGCTGAAGAAGCCTGAAACGAGCCCTGATAAAAAAAAAAAAAACCTACAGCCCGTCATTGGTGAAGACTCCTCCTTGTAGCTCGTAGCTTATAGCTTGTGGTTGTGAGAATGGGAATAGAACGATGAAATGCTTTGTTCCACGCATTTTAGCCTGGGACATATGATTGGTCGTAGGCCCACTTATTATGAATAAGGTTGATTCGGAACGTCGATGAGCTCCCAAAATCTTCAAGACCTTTTGCCAACTACGCCGCTCAGCCGTGAGCACAATCCACCAATGGCGACAATTGCAAGCCTGAACTGGATGCCGTCTCGCAGGCTGGCGGAGCTGCTGCTAGCGGCGTCAATCAGTCCTAAGAAGCTGGCCGTTGTCGACGTTAGAGATGATGGTAATGGCTTTTGCTCTCCTTTCCTCTTCTCTCTCGTGAGGAAAATGCATTTCTGACACTCTCGCTTGCGTTTTTTTTTTTTTTTTTTTTTTTTTGCAATCTGCAGACTACATTGGCGGCCACATCCGTGGCGCTCACCACTTCCCGTCGCACAGCCTCGACGCCACCTGGCCAACTCTCTTGCGCCGTCTACAGGACGCCGACACGATCGTCTTCCACTGCGCGCTGTCGCAGCAACGCGGGCCCGGCGCAGCCCTGCGCTATCTGCGGGAGCTGGAGAGGACGGGAGAGGGGCGGGACCAGACGGTCTACGTGCTGGAGCGCGGCTTTACCGGCTGGCAGGAGGTGTATGGCGAAGACGAGCGGCTGACAGAGGGCTTCCGCAAGGAGCTGTGGCGGGAGCTTTCATGGAGCTGAGGGCAGCCGCAGGAGAACAACGTCTTTGTCCTGAGTGAGAGGACTCGAATCTCAGATGAGCAAATCGACGAGATGAGGAAGTCGCCATGTCGGGAGAAGGAGGAGGTGCCCAAATGTCGGCTTTCCCCCCCTAAAAGGCTTTTCTCATACCCAAGCTCGAATGTGGAAACCATTATCCGCTTGGTTGAAAGGAGCAGGACTGCAACAAAACAGTAAGAGGTAACAAAGAAGCCAGTCCAGCTTCAGCGCCGCGCCTAGACTCACCGCTGTGCCGCGAACTGAGCGTAATATAAAGGCTACTTTTCCACACTACTCCACTTCAAGTGTAGCCTGCCTTCTTCTGCAGATTTACGGTCAAGACAATGAGCACAGCATCCGAGAATATGCTTCTGCCAGCAGCAGCTTGCAGAGTTCTTGGTTTTTTACACGGCCGTGCCAGATTGCAAGCGCGAACAATAGTTCCTGCCAGGGTTCTCGGACATTAAATGAGTTCTATTAATGGATTATTCCCTTATTGCTGTCACCTGTGATGGCGCACAGACTCGTCGTGACCCCGCTAAAAGCACTACCGGCCGTCGTTCGATTGGCCCATACGAAGCCCCTCCCTCTCTCCTGTAAATACGCGTATTATTTTCTTGTTTACAGTGAATTGAAGGCCAGCCAGTGAAGAGGCTCTGCTGGAACTCTTTGCAACGCTGCAGCCCAAAAACGCACTTGGGCTGCATACCAGCAATTCAACTCGACATTTTGTCTTCTCCCGACACCCGCCTCCCTCGAGTCCTGATTGACCAAAGATGCGGTCATGGCAGCGCTGCAGTCTAGCTCGTTCCTCTCCCGGACGAGATCCGGTCGCGTGCCCGGACTCAGAACAGCAGCCACGACTACAGAGTCGGTGACGATGGCCTCGCAGCACCAGAACGGCATTTCCCAGGTCTCCTCGCAGGTCTCGCATACGGTCTCGCATACATCACACTCGTCGCTGGCCCCGTCCAACGTGTCGATATTCCTCACCAACCTCCGCCTTCTCGACCTCGACCTCAATCCAGACTGGCCAGACATCACAGCCCGCACCTTTGCGACAAAGGATGCCGGCCAGGGCCAGAAGAGGCGCATCCAGACGGTGGAATGGGCGCTGTACCAGCTCTTCTGCCTCTGGGATCCGGAGGAGGCGCGCAGCGTAAGTAAATCTCTTCTCTCTTCTCTTTTCCTTTCTTTTCTTTTCACCCTCTTATCCACTCACACGTTCTTGTTTGCGAGCAGAAGATGCAGCCGTACTTCCCGCCGGCCGACCAGGTCCAGTCTGTAAATCTGCGTGCCACCCTACTCCGCGCGCTCGAGCAGGCCAAGAAGAACGGCACGCTGGGCCGCGACGCCATCATCCGCAAGACCATGCTAGACGAGTGCCGCGGCGAGCGACTCGAAGAGATCCTGGCCGTCTTTTCATCGGCCGTCCTCAAGAAGGTCATGGCCGAGGAACAGCTGAACAATGGCGTCAGGAGAACAAATAGCGGACCTGGGCGGCCAGCAGCAAGGAGAAAGGAGCAGCACCCGGCGGCGGCAAAGTCCCTGGCGCTGGAGAACCGGGGCTACACGGCCGAGCGGACGTCGCTCAACGGGCTGATCCTGGCCCACCGCGTGTCGCTCAGCCGCAGCCTTCGAGCCAAGGAGACGGCCCGGGCCCGGTACAAGGACTTTGCCGAGCTGCTAGACCTGAAGCAGCGCAGCCTTGCGCGTCGCCAGGAGTCTGCGCTGGCCCTGGAGGAGAAGGACCAGAGAGCAAGAGAAGGAGAAGGGCGCCAAGAGGACATGGCCGACGACGCCCGGCTGCACGTGCGGCGCGTCGTGCGCAATAACTGGTCGGGCAGCGAGCAGTGGATGGAGGCCCTTCTCTGCGGCGACGGCAGCAGCAGCGTCAGCAGCACGAGCACAGGCACAAACAGAAAGGATAGGGATGGCCTCCTGTCAACGCCGTACGACCGCGTCTGGCGGCGTGTGCAGGCCGGTCGGCTGAGCGAGCTCGAGGGCCACGGAGGCCGGGGCGGCCTCCTGGAGCAGATGGAGAGGCGCACGGGACTACAGCACGAGCGGCTGCGGCGGTGGGAGGACTACCGGCGCAACGTCTTTCGAAAGAGCGCCAGCGAGAAAACTACTTTCCGAACGATAACTACGGCGGTGAGGACGGCCAAGACTGTTAAGATGGCCACGACGACGTCCGCACAGGAAAGCAAGGGCATCGACCTCGGCTTCGGGATCCATGCTGGCCTCTACCCGGCGGCGATGAGCCCAAGGAAGCCACGTGTCCAGGATCCTCTGCCCATCCAGGGAGACTATGTCCAGCTGGTCGAGCGCGTAGCAGTTGAGCTGGCCAGCGTCAACCAGCCGCCAGCAGGGCAGCCGTCTCTGGCAGCATTCCTACAGTCCAGGACAGCTATGACGGCGAGAACGGCCACGCCTGCTGGCTCCGCTGCTGCTGCTGCTGCTGCTGCCGTTGCTGCAGGAGAAGGAAAGCATGGCAGCGCAGAAGCGGCGGCGGCAGCAGCGGACGAATCGGAGGTCTCAGACATTAGCGACATTGATGACCATGCAGCAGAGGGGCCGCCGGTGGCACTGTTGACGGGAAGAGAATCGCGATCTCCACGGGTCGGGCAGCGGATGCTGCTGAGCAAGGCTAGCATGACGTTCAGCGTCACAACGTACGACTCTGACGAGGAATCTGGCTCGCCCATACAGCAGCGACAGCAGCAGCAGCAGCAGCTTTTGCTGCCGCGGACCGTCTCCGGGTCGCTGGCATTGCCATCCTCGTCTGCGCATGCGGCAGCACAGCAGCCAGAAGCGGCCGCAGCGGTGGATCTGCCCATACGACGGCGGCAGTCGCCTCCGATATGGCCGCGGTCGCCTCGGTCGCCTCCGGCTAGCAAGACCATCGTCGGCGATGGCCAGCGGCGGCAGCCGCTGCTGCCCCGAACGCCACCGGTCCCAGAGGTCACCGTCTACGTGCCCGAAGATAGCCCGCGATCGCCGCCACCGTCGCCACCGCAGCCGTCGCCACCCGAGGCGCTGGCAGACCAGATCCTGGCCTCGATGAACGACGCGTCGCCGTCGCCCGCCAAGACGAGGACGCGCCACCGGTTGTCGCTGGCGCAGCGGACACGGCTGTCACTGGCACGGACCCCGCGCGGGGGAGCGGCCATAGGCATGATGATGACGGAAGGCGCCGCCGGCAGCAGCAGCTTTGACGACATGAACGGTTACGACGCTTACGACGACTATGACGACTACGACGAGCCGAACCTGAACAGCCTCCCGATCCGGCGCAGCGGCACAGCTCCGGTAGCCGTGGTGGTGGTGAGCAAGGAGGAAGACAAGGACAAGAAGGATAAAGCCCTTCCAAGCGAGGAGCAGCACGAACACGAAGACCTCGTCGCGCGGACGCGTCGGAGCATGGCCGGGTTCGAGGCGTCGCGGCAAAAGGCCCAGCTAGAGCGGCGGCGGTCGCAGCGCAAGAGCCGAGCGCCATTGGGAGCAGTATCGGCATCAGCAACAGCGTCGTCCATGGCTCACTTTGACGCGGTCGAAGAGGGTGACAGCACGCTGATCCTGGCAGAAGAGCTCATGTCAGGCGGACAGGACGACGCCGAGGCCATCTTTCGGAGCCGGCCAAAGATCAAGATGAGTCCGATTCCAAGTCCAGTGCGGGATCGAAGTCGGGGAGACTAGGATGGAGGGAGAATCAAGCAGATAACGAGCCAAATGAACAAGATGTTGCTATGACAGATGATGTAGACGGTTGTTGAAAATGTAGACAGGGTAGACAGATGCAAAACGTGATATTGTGCTGTATTCTATTGTACACCAAAGGCAATTTTCGGTAGCGCCTCTGCTTCCCCCAGCATCTATTCCTGGGGGGGTTTTTTGGGGTTAAAATACCGCTTTTATAAGCTTCTCCTCCTTCTCCCCAGCCCTACCAGCCCTGTTTGGCCAGCTCCTTGACGCGCTCGACGGTGGACTTGAAGCTGTCGCGGAAGCGCCGGCGCCAGCGCTCGCTACGCAGCCGCTTGCGCTTCAGGCCAGGCCGCTCGTGGAAGCGCTGCCGGTAGAAGTCGGCGGCGACGCCGTTACGCCGACACATGACGTTGACCAGCTGGAAGGCCCGCGCCTGGTCGACGTTGCCGCCCACGTGCACCGTGCGACCCGTCGACGGCCGCAGCTGCAGCTTGGGCCCGCGCGGCTTGCTGGCCGTGTGCCGCTTATAGAAGTCGTCGCTGGACCACATGGCCCACTGCGCCGGATTGTCGGACGAGTAGAGGTCCTTGAGGGGGTCGCTGGAAGTGGTGCTAGTGGTGCTGTTGCTCTTGGCTGTGCCAGTCTTTTGTGCCGGCCGCGGTGGTGGCCATGAGCTCTGGCCCGCGGACGGCGGTGTCCTGTCGTCGAGACGGCGGATGGTTGAGGAGGAGAACTGCCTTGCGAGGATCGTCGCCGACCGGGACAGTGGCAGTTGTGCTGCTGCTGGTGATGAAGCCCCGAAAAAGAAGCGAGATAGGATCGCCGTCGGAGCTGCGGCCGACCGGCACAGCGCGGATTGCGCTACACGCCGGGCCTCCATTTCTGCTGCTTCTGAATTTCTGAACTGGACAAGGAGATGAGAAAGAAACCGTCGAAAATACGGGCCAATTGTGTCAATCACAATTCCTGCTTTGCAGTCCCGCTCCTTCTCGCGGCTGTCAATCGTGCCACTAAAAAATCACACGGATATACGATTTTCCGACCGAACGCGCTACCGGCGCAAAAAGCACCGACAAGGCCTTTTGCCTGCATAATGAGCTTGCAAGAGTTCGCGTTTTTGAGCTTCCTTTTTTGCCTCTCTGCACTGCACAGTTCCCGCGCCCCCATCGTGACTTTCACCTGTGCCGTACAACTTATGCTGCCTGTACTCTAATCTGAATTTCAGTTTACGCCGATGCACTAGTATCCAGCCTCAACCTCATCGCCATCATCGTTCTGGGCCTGCAGCCTCCTCTGCCCAGCCTCTCGAACACGACAAAACCACCATGGCCTACAACCCATATGGAGGTACGTTTTCTTGTAGTTTTTTATATTTTCCACCACCTGAACTCTGTGTCAGATGCTAACCGACCGCTCTAGGGCATCCCTACGGGGCACCTCCAAACTATAACCCGTATCCTGGCGCTGGCCGTGGTCACCCGGGCTTTGGTACGTCTCCTGCCGTTGGTGCTTCTTGGTGCTTCTAGCTCGCTGCCCCACCTCATGTCCATAAGGCTTACATGTTCCCAAGGCCCGCCTCCAGGCATGTCTTCTGCTCCGGGAATGGCACCACCACCAGGTGTGCTACAGCCGCCAAGTGCGACTCAAGCTAATCGACCAAGCGGACTTCCCCCCTCCTTTCAACCGCCGCCGAACCTGCCCAATATCAACTTCAATGCTCCCGTGATCCGACTAGGTGGTGCTGGCGGCGCCTCGTCTTTGCCGGCACGACCAAATGCCCCGACGGGTCCTTCTTCGTGGCGCGACCCGGACTCGTCCCACTCTGCCGGCGGACCGATGCGTCACGACTACGGCCGCCACGATAGAGGAGGCGGCGGTGGTAGCATGGAGCAGGGCGGTCGCGGTGGTGCGGCCCGTGAAGCCATGCATTCGCTGTCCCCGCCCACAAACGACGAGAAACTGCGGACGATATTCGTGCACAAGGTGCCGCCAAGCCTCGGCAGCGGCCAGGCCCTGGAGAACCTGCTTAGCCTCGTCGGCCGCCTGCGGCGGTGGGATTCAGAAATATCACATCTATCGGACCAAAAGGGTGAGGTGTTTGGTTTTGCCCAGTATGAAGATGCAGACTCGCTAGAGTCGGCCATTGAGCTGCTCAAGGGCGTAGAGGTTCCACTGAAGAAGCAGGAGCCTAGGGACCCGCCCAGCAAAGAGACGAACGGGACGACCGAGGGCAGCGATTCGGACGGCAAGGAACGGAATAAGGACGAGAACGAGGGCGAGACGGGCGACAGCTTTGACGGGATCGACAAGGTGCCGCTACAAGTCGCTGTAGATCCGGTCAGCCTCCAGTACATAGAGGCACACAAGGCGAGCCAGAGCAGCGAGGCAGCAGCAGAGGCAGCGGCAAGAAGGGATGCGAACAAGGAAGCGCTCAAGGCAGCGATACGCAACCTGTTCTACCCGCCAAAGAGCGAGGTGAGAGAGGCTGATGGCGACGTCAAGATGACGGACGTCAACGGGCTGTCAGGTGATGGCGTGGAGGTACTCAACATCCCCCTAGCACAGGACGACGAGCTCGCCGACATTCCGGCAGAGATGCGGGAGATTGTGGCGTCAGAGATTGCGTCGTTCCGCGAGCGCAGCAATCAGCGGGACATGGAGCGGCTGAAGCGCGAGCAGGAGCTGGAGGAGCAGGAGAGGCGGCGGAACGGCGAGATGGACCATCCGCGGGCATCACATGCCGACTCGCCGGCGCACCTAGTCAGCTCGAACAACATCCCGCTCGGTCCACGTGGCGGTGGAGGCGGTGGAGGCGGTGGAGGCG
>JRUC01000791.1:0-12333 GCA_000806385.1 Leptographium procerum
GCTGAGGAAAGCCTTGAGGATCTCGACAATCTTGCCCAGTGCTGCCAGGTACTCCTTAAGCTTCTCCACCAGCAGGGCCTGGTTCGACGACAGCTTGGCGTAAAAGTCCTTTCGGTACGGGCAGGCGCTGAGCGCGGCGCCGAAGACGGGCTTCACCAGGAAGTTGTGGAACGGCTTGAGCGTATTGCCGTAGGCGTTGCGGAACGAGTCGCTGAGCTCCTCGGCCTCCTTCTCCACGTTCTGGACGAGCGCCTGGTACGTAAAGTCGAGACCGCTGTGAGGAAGAACAAAAACAACGGGTTGTCAGTCTGGTTTAAAGCAGGGAGAGGGACACAACACTGAGCTAGCTTTGCAAATAAAACCTACCGGACAAGCCACAGCAGACCCTCGGTGGCCGTGTGCTTCTTGGTCTTGAGCTCGTTGACCACGAGCGCCTGCAGCGTCTCAGACTCGCCGGGGGCGGCCAGCTGGCGGTCTCGGATTTTCTGCAGGCGTCAGCTTCTTGCTCTCAGGCACTCACGAGCCAATTGGTCCCCTCCCGGCAGCTCCCGCTATCTTGCGGCCATCTCTCACCTTGACGTTACCCAGCATGTCGTTCTTAACGGGCGAGAAGGCCACCGAGCCAAGCATGTCTGGTTTCCACTTGTCAGAGTCCGTTCTCTCTTTTTCCTTGTTACCCCACGGTTTCCTCGCTCCCTGTCTTCCCCCCTCTCCTCACCCACCAAACATGGTCGTCAGCGACTCGGCCGCCTCGAGAAAGGTCGTCGTGTCTATAGCATTGTCGCTGGCCGCATCTACAGGGACGTCCACAAAGGACTTGCGGAAGGTGTCGAGAAAGGTGCCGTCGGCCGGGATTGCTGCAGTGGTCGCCATGGTGTGTGGTGTGTTGTGTGTGTGAGAAGAAAGAAGAAGGAAAGGGAGAGACAGGAGGAAGGAAAGAAAAGGACAGGAATACAGAGGGATGGACAGGCGGTAGCGGTCAGAGGTTAGTAGAGCAATACGAGTGCAGGAGAGGAGCTGGGCCAATCGTCAAGGGCGGTCAGGGGGGATAGAGAGGGGCAGTTCCAGAAACAGTGGGGGGCTGTTCAGGGGAAGGGCCGCTGCACGTGATGCCGCGTCATTGCTGGAGAGCTCCATCTCCACAGTGCAGTTTATCGATTAATACGCGTGTTCAGAATTTACAGGCACGTATGTATCCTATTCTTGGAAACACAGTTGTATTGCTTGACGTACATAGTAAGATGATACACGTAACGCAACGCAGCACAGCACAAGCAGCAGCACGCCCATTCCATCCTCCGCCCATTACGCGTACACGCTTTCAGTCCACTGATTCACCTGCAGTCCCGTTTCGGCCATGGCTGCGTCCTTGAGAAACTCGAGCGGCATCCACACCAGGTGGCCCTTGATCTGGTCCAGCTTAGATCGAATGTCCTCTGGCGGGATGAACTGGTCGAATATGTGGCCAGCACGAACGCCCTTGGGCGGCAGGTAACGATCGTAGTCGTCAAACGTTTTGACTAGGTTGTCAGAAGGCATTGAGCATGAGAAAGAGAAAGACAAGAAAAGAGAATAAAGGAGCGTCCAAAACTAACCGTGGTCGTCCGGGTCGGCATGGAAGAGATGCCGGTAGATTTCCGTGTTGGTTGTGGCCTGCGACGTCCACATGTCCCACAGCTTGTCGTCCAGGGGATCCTCGACAAAGGCCCAGCTGTCGTCTTGGTCGTACACGTCGTTGGGCGAGTCGCGCGACGGCGGCTGGGCGTTGGGGTCGTCGGAGCCGTCGAGGTCCTGTGCCGGAAGCAGGCCTAGGTGCTCGCGCCAGAGATAGCGGCGCAGCGTGGCGGCGTGGTATCCGGCCTCGTAGGACTCGCCGCCCATGCGCGATGGCAGCTTGCGCGTGTCCTCCAGCACGATGCTCAGCTCGCTGTCGTGGCTGCCCAGCTGGCTGCGGTCGTTGAGGTTGCTGCTGCCGCAGACCACATAGCGGTCGTCAACGATCAGCAGCTTCGCGTGGATGTACAGCTCCTCCTGGATCCAGTTCTGCACCTCGTCCTTTGCGTCGCCATCCCACGGCTCCTCCGACAGCGGCTTCTCGCCGGCCATCATGTGCTTGGCTACGCTGGGCGATGCCTCCGACGACTTGCCTTTCCGGCCACTGCCCCCGCCGCTCTCCTGTGCTGCCTCGTAGACGCGCTTCTTATCGGTGGCCTGCTCCATGTAGTCGGGCTTCCGGCTGTCGCGCTCAAAGTCGGACCTCTCTTGGGCCTTGTCTGACGTCCTCTGCTGGTCTCCCGCGCCGCCCATATGCGTGTCGCGGCCGCCGTCGTTGTCAATGGTGCCGTGGATGCCCTCGCCCATGATCTGCTCTGCCTCCGCCCGCTGCAGCTCCTGGTACGACACGCCCGACTCCTCCTCGGTCTGTTTGACGGCCGCCGTGTTTGCCAGCCGGTCGTAGCTGCGCAGGTTGAACATGAAGACGTGCTTTGTCGGGTCGACACCCCGAGCGCGAATCTGCTCAAAGATGGAGTGTGGGCCGCGGCAGATGCTTTTGTACTGGTAGTCCATGATGGCCCGGGTGCCCAGGGCAGCGTCCTCGCGCAGGTCGCCCGCAAAGCCCGGCACGGCCGGAATGATGATAATGACACGGAAGTTGTTCTTGCCGCGCTCAGAATTGCGCACGACGGCATCGACAATGGCGGCGCCGATGGTGTTGTGGACGGGCGATTGCTCGGTGCCTGTGGCCGTGATGAAGAACTGGTTCTCGATGTACACATAATGCTCGGCATTGCGGATCAGCTCGCTGTAGGCGTTCTGGATGGAGTGGTCGACCAGTATGCCGCCCGACCAGTCGTCGGCCGACCGCACCAGCTGGCCGCGCACGCTGCCGTTGTCCGGACGCAGCTGCGGCTTTCTCTCCAGCGGCGTCAGCGGGTGCAGGACGTAGTCGCCCACCGGGTGGTCCGGCCGCTGCACGCCAACTAGATCCTCGTCATCGCCCTCACGGCCGCGCAGCATTATCCAGTCGAAGCGCTTGTCTCGCTTGTACTTGTCGCGCTTGATGAAGTTCCAGCGCAGCACAAAGTGTTCGGCAATGTCGTAGACGCAGGGCCCTATCAGTCCCATCGCCACGTCATGCCACGGCATGCGGCCGAACTCGGCCTTGCTGAGCTCGTTCTGCTTCCAGTCCTTCACGTTCTGGAAGTCCTTTACCCGGTTGTTGTTGAAGTCCTGTCCCGGCCACACCTCGTGAGCCACGCCCTCCGGATGCACGTCCGCCAGCGCGTGCGTGTGGCTATCCCAGCGCCCGAAGCACATATCCAGGCCGCCGATGAAGGCGGTCTCATAGTCGATCACGATGAACTTCTCGTGGTGCGCCCAGTAGAACGTCATGTCCGCCGCGTTCTCAAAAACGTTGTGGTCCGGGTGCCGCATGATCCGGATGTTGCCGTAGCCAGGGCTGCCCTCCGGGCACAGCGCTTGCAGCGCGTGTTTTGTGTGCTCCGAGTTGCATGTAAGGGCTGCCTCCACCTCGCGGTAGACAATCACGAATATCTTGACTCCAGCCTCGGCGCGCCGCTTGAGCACCTGGTCCAGGCGCCACTCCTGGTTGTAGTACGGAGGTCGTCGCAGGAACAACTCTGGCGACAGCCACCAGTCGGCAATGTAGATGGTCTCGCGTGCCTTATCAAGGGCGGCCGACACCGCCCAAAAATAGTCGCGCCCGTCGACATACCACTTGACGAGGTTGCCCTCCTGCTCCGGAAAGTACGACTGGAAGCGGTGAGACTCGCAGGCCGCGGTGCGCTTGTCGTCGCATCGCTTCTCGTGTTCCTCGTCATGTCGGTGGTTAATATTGATCTAAAAAGGTCAGCACTGGCACTGGAAGATGACAGTCGAGAGGATGGGGTTCCCGGGTGGGACCCTAGCTCACCAGGTTTGCGAGTTTGCCGATTTGATGTCTGCAAGCGATAACAACGGTCGTCAGCTCCTATATCAACATCACCGACACTAAGCGGCAGAGAAGTCAGAGAATGATGAGACCGACTTCTTGTGGGTGAGATGAATATGGGTCTTGTCCAGCGTCTCTTTGAGCTTGTCCAACTCCAGTTTGTCCTTCAGCTTGTCCATGAAGCCATGCTTGCCCACGTCTTTCTCGCCGGCCATGTTTTGGGTAATGTACAGCTCTGTGAGGAAAAGAGGCAGAGAGGCAGAGAAGCAGAGAGGCAGAGAGGCAGCCGGTTGTTTCGATACGACTCGCGATAGGTGCGCCCGAAGAATAGCGTCGAGCCTGTTAATCGAGCATGTAATTATGTCACAGCTCGCGGCGACGGTGGCCGTGTGTGAGTTTGTGGGCTGAGGTCCGGTGACGTCAGCCCACCCACCTTGGGCCGTAAGACACGAGAGCAAGACATTATCCGCATAATCAAAGTCCGCTTCGCCAAGGCTTTGGGGCTAGAAAAGAGGACTAAAGAAGGGCGACTGCCAAGAAGTTGGCGCAAAAGGGTTTTGCGCTGAAGCAAAGCTGGCAGAGGCGTCGGCGAGAGGGATAGGCTGAAAAGTGGGAACGGCTGAGAGGTCTCTATCGACATTTTTGAGGCTTGTCAGTTATTGAGTCTTTGCAAACAAGAAGTCGATTGTTGTCTAGGTGTTTGTGTATGGCAGTATGGGACTCGTATGGAGTGAAGCGCTTTGAATGAGAATAAATTTTCTGAGAGAGAAGTGTCCTGTCCGTTTTAAGCAGTCGCAATGACGGCCAGCAGATTGCCGTTTCAATTCGGATCTGTTATGGCGTTTCCGCACTTCCCCATTTCACCACTTCTCTCTCAATTAGGTCCCCACCATTTTGTCTGTTTTCGAGCCTCTCGTATCTTCTATCCTCCTACAAATGCCGTTGCAACGGCATATCGGCATCACATCCCTTCCCCGCACTAGTGGCCACGCGCAGAGAGCTGCAGCTACTGCGTTTTAGTACAAGCTATGCCTGCCTGCATGCCACATCGGTCAGCTTCGGCATCCGCTTCGGCTCCGGTGCCTGGAAGCCTCGCGATACTTCAAGACTGACATGCGCTCCCACACGCTCTCTCTCTCTCTGCGTCAGCTCCGTCGCCTGCTAGCACAGCACCCTTGTTCGCCCTGATAGATAATGACCGAGCCCAGGTCCGAGTATCTCGCCCAGCTGCCGTCGGCATGCTGTATCGCCGGTTCTATCCACGAGGGAACGCCAACCGGCAGCGAAGAGCAGGTGGTCGGCATCACAACATATGTGGCGCGGCCGCCCGCCGGCGTCACGGCGAATGGTCATGTCATATTCTTCTTCGCCGACATCTGGGGTCTCGCCAACAACAATAAGCTGCTCATAGACGGCTTTGCTGCGGCCGGCTACATCGCCCTTGGCATTGACTACTTTCGCGGGGTGAGTACCGTATACCGTCCGTCGGTCTTTTATCTCAACATCTTTATATTGCTTTCCGTCTGTCTGCCACCTCTTACAAACTGCGCAGGATCCAATCTCCAAATACCGCAGCTCGCCTAACGCCCAGCCGCCCCCCGACTTCGACATGGCCGCCTGGCGTGACAAACACTTCTCATTTGCCACGGAAAATGTTCCCGTGTGGGTCGAGGCGGCCAAGAAGATATATGGAGGAGCCAGTTCTCGCTACGGCTGCGTGGGCTATTGCTTTGGCGCACCGTTTGTGTGCAGTCTGCTAGCCGGCGACGCCGTGTCTGCCGGGGCCTTTGCCCACCCGTCGATGCTGAAGGAAGAACACTTTCGCGCTGTGAAAAGTGCGTCTCTTTATTTTAATCATTTTCTCCCCTCCCTATCTCCGTCCTCTTTTTTCTCACGCGCCTTGTCCTTCTGCAGAACCTCTTTTTCTCTCGTGCGCCGAGCACGACCGCGCCTTCAGCACAGAGCCGCGCCGCAGGGCCATCGACATCCTGCAAGAGACAGAGGCGCCATATCACCTGCAGCTGTTTTCCGGCGTCAACCATGGCTTTGCCTCACGCGGCAACGTGAGCGATCCCTACGAGCGTAAGCAACAGGCCTCTCTTGCCGGTGAACTGACGATAATTGATTGCGTATGCTAACGGTCAATCTGAAGGATGGGTCAAGGAGCAGAGTCATAGTGGCATCTCTGACTGGTTTGACTTCTGGCTAGTCCGAAACTAGACAAGACGGCCTGTTCATACGAGAGTAACTGCCAATCGAGAAAAAGTGCCCATATGACCTTTTTCAGGCATTTCTTTAGTTTGTTCGTGCATACTTCAACAAAGGAAGCACGAGTATCACGAGTATCTACAACAGAAAATGCCATTACTGTGTCGATATTCTAGCTAATAATAACTCGTTTGAACGCAATAAAAGAATGCCTGTCTATAAAATATAAAATGGATGCACAAAACAGTACTCTCTATCACTGACTCTAATAGGTGCTCTCAGTCGGCATCTAGACTCGCCGCTGCTTCTCTCTGGATCAAAAACCCTTTGTCGCTCGCTGCCACGCTGGAATCAGTGTCGCCGCGTCCCATGAACACTCGTGGGCCGGTGCCGCCGTTCAGCGGCGCCTCTGCGTAGTCGTCCTCGAATCCCTCCAGCGGCGAGCCTGATGGAACTGTGCGGACAAACGTCGCCGACTGGCCGCCCGCAACAAACACCTTGTCCAGCACGACTGTCGTGTTAACGGCCTCCACGCTGCGGGTGTAAAGCGGGACGTCGGGTGTTGCTCCCAGCTCGCCCTCAGTGCTGAGGCCACCGAAACGGAACACCTGGCTTGTGGAGCCATAGCCGCTGGAGCGCGACCCGTCGCCGTACTTCGAAAACATGGCAGTGCCATTGAACCAAGTGCTGAGGACGGAGCCGCCCGAAAATTTGTGCCCGGTCGCTACGAAGGCCTCCAGTCCTGTAGGAATCACGGCCGCGCCGGAAACCTGCAGTTCTAGCCCCTGGTCGAGATCTGCCCACAGCGTCAAGTTTTTCGTCGCGGAGATGCTTGTTGTCGTGTTGCAGTAGATTGGATAGTGGTAGCCAGCTCGATAAATCGTCTCGCCGCCCACGACTGTCGTGTCGGCACCACGAATGCTGAAGTTGTTGACCTGGCCAAAGCCAAAATCCGTCACAGCACCCAGGTTCGAGTACGACAACGTCTGCGACCACACTGCCGGGCCCGACGAGTCCTTGGACGTCACCATACCGTGGACGCTGAACGAGCGCGATACCGATACCGTATACTGCAGCGTCTCGTTCACTCCCATCGCATCCGCAAGCACGTCTTGGGTCACGCTGATGGCTGGCGACAGGAAGCTCACAACCGGTGAGCTGCCGGTAGTGACGGCGTTCGTGTCGTCATCCAACCAGACAAATATCTTGCCAGTCACATACCAGCTAGAGCCGACCGTGCTCGTCAAGGAGGCGGTCGTGTGTCCATCGTCGGACAGTCCTGCCACTGTGATGGTGAAGGTGTGCTGGTTGCCGTCGCAGAGGACGGGCAGCCAGGGCGTGATATCAATCTCGTGTTCGCGCAGGTCGAAAACGTCAATGCCCACAATCGGCCGGTGCAGTCCGGGCACGACGCCGCCAGTGAAAACGACCGGGAACGGCCACTGGACGCCGGCCATCTGGCCATCAATATAGAGCTGGACCTCGCGGAAAGGGCTGTAGCCGGTGAGCTGGCCAGCCGTGCTTGAAAAGGCCATAACGTCACTCTGCAGCACGTTGCTCCACCAAAACTCCTCGTCGGCCTGGCCGTTGGCCGAGACCGAGAAGACGGCCCGGTTGGCGTTGCGGGGAAAGCTGACGGTGTTGGTGGCGTTGTCGGAAGGTAGGGTGAAGTGGCTGCCCCCGTTGGATGCGCTCTTCCGAGCTGAGATAGGGATGATGAGATCGCTGGGCGAAGCACCTCCGGCATCGAATTCCGACGTGAAAAAGGTCGCTGTCAGGGTTGTGTTGAACGAGCCGGTGTACTTGTCATTAATGAGATTGCCGAGGTCGAAGATGATTTTCTGCGGCGACTTCCACAGCGACAAGTACTCAGTCATGTCCTTAACATACACCCACCGGATGCCCGGCGGCGTGGTCGGCTCGGCAGTGCTGGTCCGCCACACTTCGGTGTCGTTCAAGTACATCAGCGCAAGACGGTCAAACTGCCGGCCTTCTGACACGACGGTGAAGTTCATCACGACCCGGTTGAACTTGCAGCTCGGCGGCACGTAGTATCCTGTGACGCAAAGCAGAGCAAACAGTCGTCAGCAGCGTGACAAGCAGCGAGCGGCCCATTGCCAGTTGCTCTCGAGTGCCTGGTTCAACTCACCGACAAACGGCGCCCCATAGCTGTTGCCAAAGACATAGTCCATCAGCGTCACCGAGCATGACGAGGAGTTGTAGTCCTTTACAAGCGGGACGGTTTGCCCGCTGTCGGTAGTAGCCCCCGCGGGCGTCAAGACAGGCTGCGCAACCTGGAAATTTTCGAGCACCTGAGCTGCAGCTGTTGCAGAGGCAGCGGCAACGCCGCGCTTGCCGAAGGCTCTACCAGGAATCTTGTGGATAACGCTTGTTGCTGCTGCTGCTTTTGTCGGCTGTGGAACCGCCTGGGGCTGCCGGCAGGAAACAAAATCACGCGGATCAATCACCAGGAAGAGGCCGAGGATTAGAACTAAAAGCAGCAGGAGAGACAACAGCCATCTTGTCCTTGACGGCCGCCGAATGCCGAAAATTGCATCCCTGTCGGACGCCTTGGCCATCTCAGTCTGCTTCTTCTCGATCAGAGGCTCAGCTGCTTCCTCCATTGCGCACATGTAAGCGAGCCTAGTTGAAGAACTTGGATTGCTCGAAGTAGAGACGCTGAGTAGCAACAAGCAACATTCGCTTGTCGATCAAATGCACTTATGAATTGTCAAGGCTGTATTCATCGCGTGTCCTAAGCTTTATGGTGGCATGAATAGCGAAGAGCAAGGAGCAGAAGTGTTGGAACGGGGGAGAAACCAGGTCCTAAAGCAGGGGCAAGATATACATAATAGCAAGATACACCCCGGGAAAGAGGCTGGGCGAATGGACGGGCGACGAGCAAGTTGGGAGCCCTCGTTTTGCGACCGTGGACGGGCTCCGGAACACCCTCCACAAACTCGGTATTCAAGACTAAAAGCCCGGTAGAAAAATAACAACTGTCTAATAATGGCCTTGAATCTGTAGGTGTGGTAAGGTAGCATGAACCGTAGCTGCATTGGCGCGACGTTGTTGTCGATCAATTAAGACCACGGGCAAAGATAATTAAGATACATACAAAGATACAGTTGCTATTCACGTGCCATCCACTATCAGTGACGCAACTAGCCCATTGGAAATACTCAGAAGCTCCACCACCAGCGGTATCCCCTTCCAGAACAGGCAGGCGAACAGGAACAAGAGCATGTAGACTGCAGACCGAAGTCCAACAGTTTTTATGCGACGCAACGAGCTTTCCGAAGGGAGAAGCCACTTTACGCCTCTATGCACGTTTTTGGCCTCCTTCCACTCTAGATTGTATATCTCTAATATGCCGACATCCCGTCGTTCGTTCAAGAATGCAGAGTTGAGTTGGCTTGCCACTTCTCAACAGAATATCTTACACTGCTCCCATGTACAACAATCATGCAGAATGTTACACGAACCCATCCTTTTTGAGGCGAAGCCTGCCTAGCCGTGTGGTTTCCTTGTATATGCAATGTTCCCTCCCGGTTTGACTCCGCTGCGTTATTCGCCTGGCGTCCTCTGCCCCGACATAGGAAAATCCGACCATCCAATTATGTCAAGAGTATCGGGCTGTGCGTCCGTCATGGAGATGTCCCCGGCCTACTTACTTCCTCGTGACCTGTTTTCCTATCTTCCATCCCCATCCACGAAGAACCTTGACAACCTTTGGCGTGACTGCGGCTGTCAAGGGCACGCGCACAAATATGAAGCTCTTGTGTATGGCATACGCAAGCGCAAGTTGCGTAGCAAGACCTGAGGGTTGGGGGATTCGTCAGCATTAGACCGTGCTTTGTTAGAGAATCAGCAGGAGAGTCGCATACTGGCAGCGCGCTTATTCCGCTCTTCAGCTTCTTTTACACCCCAGCCCTCGACATCCTCTCCGTCCTTCGCCGTAGCGTTGCCGCTCTCTTCCTCCGCCTTCTTCAGGTTTGACCTGTAGTTGCGCCAAAATTCCTTGACGCTTTCTGGAATGACCGTTTTGACGTATTCCACCACCACATGTTCGATTTCAGCTGTATTGCATTAGCGTTCTAGTATTTCTCCTCGCAACGTCGCTCTCTCTTCTTCGTCGGATAGCCAAATCAAGAAGCATACCGATCTTGTCAGTGCCCACAGTCCGAACAAGCAGAAAACAAAAGGGGAAATCGAGCAGCGACAGCCCCAGATAAACGCCAACGGCCGCCCACCCGTATTCGCGCGACAACTTCTTCAGCCGCGCGCTGAGACTCAGCGGCTCGGCGACGGCAGAGCCGGCGCTAGCTCCCCCACCAGAAGCCTCGCTTTTGGCCGACTGCGACTGCGCTTGCGATGTCCGCGGTTTGGACGAATGGAATGTCCGCCGTGTAGCCGTGCGGAACGAGAAAACGGGTGTCCTCGGCAGCACCCGCGAGCTCCGTTCTGCTGCACCATTGAAAGAGAATATTACCCGTTTCCAGGGCACGCTTTCAATTTGAGATCCCCGAGCAGCAGTACTGATCCGCTGCATAAGTGTCGGCTGCTGGCCACACCAAAGCCCGCCCAAGGTCCTCGCACTACGCCTCAACATTGCTCTTGTTTTTGTATAGCTTCCGTCTCCGCCACTGCTTCCGTCTTCTGTGTGATATCTTCCGCTGGTCTATTTCTCGAGGCTTGCTGGTTCTTTAATGGCGGATTTCATGTAGGTGGTGGTCTAAAACGTCATAGAGGCCCCTAAAAAACCACCGGATAGCGAGGGGTTGTTGGGGGGGAAGGGCTCAGGCTTGGTAACTCCTGGGTGCGTTGAGAATCGGACGTCGTTCTCTATACAATCAGCAAGAGTGTCGTACGTGTGCGATACCTAGCACATTGGACGGTCGTGAGGGCTGTTTTTGTCGTTGCAACAACTTTTCCTAGCAAGTTTTTTGGTCGAAGCTCCCATCAGCCGACTTATGCCTCACCTGTAGCTCATGCCCTGATTGGTCCATGGTTCCCACACTCGGAACAAAGGGCTTCTCCGGTCCGGCGGCCGAGAAGTCCTTCAACGCCGGCACCAAGATTTGGCATCAAACCCAAAGCTGCCGCAAACAAGACGAGTGACTTCCCCAACTTATGCCAGGCCTACGAGTAGATGCAATAGCTGCAGAATACAATGGGAAAACCCCGCTCGGCTCGAGCCTTGCCGCTATCACAGTTGCTGTAGTGGCACGTGATTCGAATTGTCGTAAGATAAGATACCAACGAACGCTCGTCAGCCACAATGCTGGTCGTTGCCAAGGACATTTGAGAAGGGAAAGCACAGTTAGAGCTCATTCAGCCAATCATGTAGAGGCGACCAGGTTTTGGCAATGCAGTTAAGCGCCCACCAAGACCCCAGCGCGTCGCAATGCAGCCTGTAATTGGGTCTGAAAATAGGCACTGCCTCGATGCCTCCGGACTAGTTGGAAGCAGGTAGGACTGCAGTTGTTAAAATGGATTGACTGCGGTCGCTTCTCCTTCTCTTCTCTGCTCCTGCTCATTTTAACGCTTCTCTTTCCATTTAATTTCTCAGTGCCCATTTCTGCTTTCCCAGAGAGTTTTGACCATAAAAGGTGCGCCGTTGTCGATCATAGCTACTTCAGTGTGGGGAAAGCCTTCGCCTTCACTTTCCCAGTATACTGCCACGCCGTTGCAGGAATAAAGCTCTAGGCCGCGACTTCCCTAAATCGTTCAGCAATGGCGACACATTACTATCCCCGTTTGTGAACCCTTGTGTCCTGTTTTAGTCCTGCTTCTCTTTCCTTTCCATTGCTAACCGCAATCGTCCTTCCAGCGCCGCCTGGAGCAGCAACTGGTAAGTCAACTCATACCTTCTCCAAACGTGGAAAGGACAAAAGAAAAAATGAAGAAGGAAGGATGGAGATCGGATCTAAGTGTGCTGGGTGACAAAAAGCGGGGGTTTGGAAAGCTTCATCTTGACAAAGGTCGAGAGGGGAGTGTCTCACACAGGAAAGAGCTACCACTAACTAATTGCGCCAGTCCCACCACCACAAAGTTACCCGTCGCCGCCGCAGTCGCCACCAGCGAACAGGACAAACTTCTCATATGGCGGGCAGCAGGCGCAACCACTGCAGTCGAACACTGCAAACTTCTCCTATCCTCCTCCTCCACAG
>JRUC01000794.1:0-12264 GCA_000806385.1 Leptographium procerum
GGGGCAAAAGGAAAGGAGAGGACTCGCGATTAGTTTTCTGTCTTTCTTACCTGTGGCGGTTTTGAGGTTTTGCGAATTAATGCTGATGAAAGTGTGTAGCCGACGACCTGCCAGGGATTCCCCAGTATAGCATCGATCGCATCATTTTCGAGGAGGTCGATACACCAGGCAATGGCAATAAAGCTATGGGAGCCGGAGTGCTGATATCTGCGTTCAACGAGTTCCCCGTTCAGCTGGACATCCCTCCTCTCGGATTCGAGATATTGGTAGCCGATTGCAACCCTCTGGATCCCTACATCCTGGTTGCCGATGCTGTGACGGAGCCAATTGAAGTGCGGCCGCGGTCTCTCGTCATGATCGAGGTGAACGGCACAATCCAGGAGCTTCCGGAATCTTTGACGGCTCGCTGTCCAGACTCCCACTCATCGCCGCTGGACCTCTTGTTGAAGCAATACCTGAGCGGCGACGAGGCAACCGTTTTTGTGCGCGGGAAGCACGAGCACTCGGACGATACGCCGGACTGGGTCAGCGACATCTTGTCGAGTGTCACTGTCCCTGTTCCTTTCCCGGGCCGGTCGTTTGACAACATCATCAGAAACTTTTCCTTGACAGACGTCCACTTCTCTTTGCCGGATCCTGCAGCTGAACCGGACGACCCTGCCTCCAACCCGACTGTGTCTGGCACAATTCTTGCCGTGGCTGGGCTGCCATCGGAGATGAACTTTGCCATTGATGTAACCAAAGTCCGAGCAGATGCCGATGTCTCTTACCATGGCAGGAAGCTGGGCGAGCTTCACTTGAGCAAGTGGCAAGCCGCGAACTCGACCATGACAAAGGCAACAGAGGACCATGAGGCAACGCTCACGATCCAGTCGCGCATTGAAAACGCCCCTCTAACAGTCACCGACGGAGACGTCCTTACCGAGATCATTCAGAAGCTCTTTTTCGACGGAGGAGAGGTCGACCTGGACATCAAGGCGCTAGTCGACATACGGGTCGACACGGTGTTGGGGCAGTTCACGTTGAAGGATGTTCCTGCCGCCGGGAACGTACCAATTAAACGTTTGTACTAGCCTCTTTTTCTCCAGCATGAAGATTGTCAGTTACTTGAATGCATGGGAACACGTCGTGGGCCGTTCTGTGTAGTCTCCTCCACGTGCTTTCGTAAATTGCTGACTATATGGTTGCAGCAATTCCGGTCGGGAGCCCTGACGAGATGGGCCTTCAAGTCGGCAACATTCGCATTCTGGACACTACCCCGACGTCCATCACCTTGGAGGCCTTGGTGAACATTACAAACCCTACAGACTATACAGCACACGTTCCTTTTCTCAGCATTCACGTTCTGAGCAACAACACGGTCATTGGGACTGGCAGAGCCACGAGCATTGACATCACGACAGGCAACAACACAAACATTGCCATCAGTGCAACATGGGACCCATCGCTGGGCGGCGAACAAGGCCTGAAAGTCGGCCGAGATCTCCTATCCCAGTACGTGTCTGGCTTCAATACGAGCGTCACGATGAAGACGTACCAGGACAGCATTCCCTTCCAGCCTGTCCTCGGGGATGCCCTCTCCAAGTTCAACTTCACGGTCCCCACTCCGCGCCTGAGGCTTCCCGGTCCGGATGATGGTAGCGACGACGGAGAGCAAGACGGCCAGAAGAACAAACACAGCTTCATCCGCACTGCCACGTTTCACATATTCTCATCCACGGCATCGTTTGAACTGGCTTCACCACTAGAAGAAAACACACTCTACATTGAGACAATACATGCCGCTGCCTTCTACAACCATACGGAGGCTGTCGGTACCATTGATTCCGGCACTGAGTTTGCTGTTCCGCCCGGGCTGTCCGAGACCCCGAAGCTGCCAGTGGAGTGGTCTCCCGACTCTGTCGGGTTCGACAAGGTGCGAAAGGCTCTTGGTGGCGAGCTCAAGCTAGACGCAAAAGCCCAGGTAAAGGTCAGGCTGGGTGCTTGGCAAGAGACCATCTCGTATGTCGGCCAAGGGATTGGTGCCCATGTCCGGCCTTAATACTGTTCTCAGATGGAAAGCATCTATTAGACATCAAAGACCTGTACATACATACACTTTCATTTTCTCAGGATATGGGATAGGCGTTTTGAGGTTCTCTTGGGATAAGATTGGACCCGGTTTCTTTCCCGTCGTTTCGTTGTTTCGCTCAATTCCTATTATTATATATTCGGCCTTGTTAGAGTCGACAATCCTGGGTAAAGGACTATATCACCGTATTAGAATCCAGTTTAGAAATGAAAATGTATTCTGCTGGAAATCCTGTTCAATAGACCTCCTGCATGTACTAGAGGAAATAAATAATCCAGTTTCTCACTGTAGACAACGACATTGCATGTTTTAATCAATGAGCATTTCATGTGGTTTTTTTAAATTCTTTTCTTTTACTTTCCACTCGGCCTCGGCCTCCTTCCCTCCCACGCGATATAAAAGAAAAAAATAACCCTTTTGACGTGCCCGTCACCTGAACAAAATAAATGAACTCCCAATCGGCTTTTGTGTTCCGTTGATGTGTTATACTACTACATTCGGGCGCCGTTTGCAATAGGTAGGGTTTTGGTTGGCTTCGGAGAGAAAAGATTTATGCTATTGTCGCTGTTGCCGTCTCTTTCCTTTTTTGTTTGTAGGTACCCTCCTTTCGTTCTAAAGACGGTCTTCTTTTTATTTTTCGTTTAAGACGGGGGGGCAGCACCGCGGCCACGACCGAAGCCGCCGCGGAACTGAGGAGCAAACTCGCCGGGGGCACCGCCCTCCTTGCCCTCGCCAGCATCCCGTCTCCGGTAGCCGCCCTCGCGGTCTCCCCGGTCGCCGCCGCGGCCACGGCCGCCAAACGGCCGCCGCTCGCGCTCCTCGCCGCCCATCATGCCACGAGGGGGGGCATGCGATCTCTGCTGCTTGATGTGCGTGGACGGGACAATCTCGGCCGGCAGGTGGAGCCACTCGCGGAGGTAGTCGAGACCCTATTGTGGCCAGCAATGTTAGTCCGTGGTTCTCTTTGGGCTTGCTTTCAAGGGTGCTTTATCAAGGTTGCATTGAAGGTTGCAGATCAAAGTTGCAAGTAAGGTTCCTAGGTTCCCAATGTTCCTTGCAATGTTCTTGATCTCGCGCTCGGGATGATAATGGCGATGGGTTTTTCGTACCTCAGGGGTCAGCGTGTAGTAGTACCACTGCCACGAGAACTGGGTCTTGACGAAGCCCTTCGAGGTGAGGGACTGGCAAGCCTTGATCACGAACAGGTTCTTGGTGTCGATCTCCGGGTGAGGGATCTCATAGCTGCGGCGGGGGAAAAGAAAATTAAGTCAGCATTTCCATGCGCAAAAAGACGATGCCCCCTCAATTCCCCTCTCCGCAGGCTATCGTCTGTGAAATTCTGGCGATTCTGGAATTTTCGCGCCGCAAAAGGTAATCCGGGATGTTTTTTTCGGAGCAACAAACATACTTCTTCGGGGCCACGAGCACACCCTCACGGAAGAGGGACTCGTGGATCTTCTTGCGGTCGGCCTTCGGGATCAACATCTTGAATAGCGTTCGGCGGGATGCTGGTTGGTGATGTGTGGTCAAGGAGAGTCCTGATTGCGGTGGAGGGAAAGGTAAAAGGAACAGAAAAATTATAGACTATTACTACCCACAAACACACAGAATCTAGGGTGAATTTTTTCAAAGTTTCCGTTCGTGCACGGGCCAGTAGGGCTTTCGCCAAATTCCAGCCACAGATCGCCCCTCATGCATGCGACCCACTTATTAGCACAGCCACACAATGACTAGTCAGCTCACGATGTGATTGTAAACTTGCTCACATGTCTTTTGGACATTCCCGTCAATAGACAATATCCCGAATTTCCAACCATCTTTAAATAACGAGACAGCGAGAGCCTCGCCATCCATATCAACCCTCAAGCATGGACGCGAAAACAGTGAACGTGCTCGTTGCTGGAATTCCCAGTCAGGGGCACCCGACGACATACTCTCTTCCTACAGCAACATCTTCAACTATCAGCGAACTATGGAGCAGCATATATGAACGCTTGCCGCCCATTCAGTCCCGCCTGATCCTCACAACCATCTCAAACAGACAGCTTCCGAGGGAATCAGCCCAATCCATCTGTGGCCTGCTTTCCAGCCCTCAGGATGACTTCATATCCCTACGTCTGTCGCTCCCCGTCCTGGGTGGCAAAGGTGGCTTTGGCTCGCAGCTGCGCGCGGCCGGTGGCCGCATGTCGTCGAAGAGGAAGAAGAACAACCAGGGCGAAGACAACGGATCTAGCCGCAACCTCGACGGACGCCGGCTGCGGACCGTGACAGAGGCCAAGGCCCTAGCCGAGTACTTGGCTATCAAGCCAGACATGGAGCGCAAGGAGAAGGAGCGGAGGCGCAAGCGTTGGGAGCAGATCATCGAGATCACGGAGAAGAAGGAGGAGGACATCAAGCACGGCGGCCGCGGCCGGCTGGACGGGAAATGGGTCGACGACAAGGACGAGGCAAGCGAGCGCACGCGCACTGCTGTTCTCGCGGCCATGAAGAAGGGCCAGTTCACGGACGTCGGCAGCGGCCTGCAGCAGCTGAGCACATCGGCTGGATCCGGCACGTCAGCGTCAGCGTCAGCATCGGCAGAGTCGGCTAGCGGAAGCAATGATGAGGATGAGAGTGAAGCCAGCGAAGCCGACGACTCTGCATCTCCAGAGCCGGAATCGGCGTCGGCGTCGGCGTCGACATCCGCATCTGTACCAAAAGCACCCGCTACGACTAGTGCGGCCAACAACAGCAGCAGCAGCAAAGGCAAGGGCAAGGCCTTTTTTGCATTCGACGAGGATGATGAGTTCATGAGCTCTGACGAGAGCGATGGCGAAGAGGCCGGCAGCAAGTAGGAGCATGGTGAAAGTTATGCGATTTTGTAGTGGAAGCTTCTCTGTTTTTTTTTTTGTTTTATCACAACTTGCATGGCGTTTTGGCTTCTGAAGGGAAATCGTGAAGAAAGGGGCCTTTCTCTAATGTGTATATATGCTTCGAACAGAATGACTTCTGTCATGAAGGTCATCCTTACCGCACTTGTTTTACAGATAGGTTGTTAACCAAAGTACAGGCCAATTCAATTCCAAGTAGATATACAACCCAATCATGTGTAGAACTGTATGATTGTATGATGGACAATATATAGTGGCACGGATAGGAAAAAGTTATGTCAAACAGAATGCAAAAACTTCAACCAGCGTCTGCAATTTCTACAAGTGCTTCTCTTTATACTATATGGAAGACCTCCGACTCCACCAAACACTCCCCTCGCCACGACATGTCACATCTATTCCAGGCGTGCCGGGAAGCTGCCCGCCTCTCTCTGGTCGTCCCAGCGCTTGTACTATAGGAGACTGTTAGAAAATCATGCCACACGCATTATGAGCCGGGATGTCATCGTGCACTTACCCAGGCGCTGGGGCACAGGGACCGGTAGGCCAGCCAGAACTGCAAGTCAAGTTAGTATGCGGCAACCAGACCACCCATATAACAACAACAACGACAAAGATAACGGCAGGAGTAGCAGAAGGAAATCCAGCAATCGACAGGCAGGGCCTAGGGATGGGTAACGGACCTGGCGGCAGGGGGCAAAGTCCTCGCCCTTGGCCAGAATGCACTTGTGGTAGTCGACGTAGTTCTGCCAGCAGTGCTTGGTCTGGTTCGTGTTGGGGAACCGGGCATCGACACCTAAGAAAGAAGAAGGCGCATGTTAATCGAGATGTCCTCTTTTCGCGCCTAGACCGATTTCACGCTACCGCGCTTTCGCTGCGAAACTGGATATCTCAAGAACAGTAGTCGTCGAGTCCGAGTCCAGTCGAAGCTGTCTAGAGAGCGCGGAATTGGTGGAATTGAGAACATAGGGAGGATGGCATACCAGCTATGCGGTGAGATTGACATTAGCCATACAGTGTCATACGATGATTTTGTAGTTTTTTTCTCTTCCATTCTCGCTTCTTCAGCCGAGGGGACGAAATACGCACCTGTGACGAACTTGAAGGGCTTGGTGACACGCTCGTCGTCGGACATGTTGGGCAATTAGTCTGGGATCAATTGAACGGAGGAGGTGGGTGTTCGTGGTGGCCGGCGAGGCGATTGGGATTGCGAGGGGAAGTCGGAGAAAGAAGGAGGACGTGAGCTGTTTGAGGGCGGAAGTCGTTAGCTTGGGATTAGGAAGAGCGCAATTCGTTCGTTCGGAACAATGGGGGGTGGACAGGACGATTTTGGCCTGGAAATCCAGGCGCCAACGGTCGTTGATGGGCTGATTTCTACATTATTTTATTTTATTTTTTCTGTACTATTATGTGGCCCGACCAACCGAAGGCCAGCGAAAAGCCGCAGCGCCGGTCCCTCTCGCATTGTCGGCACCACCCAAACAAAATCCGCCCGTTTTCTCACACTTCGCTGCTACGCCTTCCTGTCAGTCCCGCCCTAATTTGACGCTCTCGAACCTCCTAGCCAAAAGGTGACCTCATTTTTCCCTCCTTCCCAATCTTTCGACGTCTTCGACCTCGCCTCCTGTCTAACCTCTCTGGATAGCTGACAGCTTCTCGTTTTCTCTCTCCACTCAAAAGTTCAACTCTCCACTCATTCACGATGTATGCCACTCGGGCTCTTCGCATGTTCCGGCCGACGCTCCGCATGATGCGGCCCGTTCCCGTAAGTCTCGGCGATGCTACAGGGTGGCTATTCTATATACTATTTGCATTGGTTGCTGACAAGTTCGGCCGACAGAAGGAGGAGCAAGCTGGTGCGTGTGCCGTGCCTTTCCATTGGCCCCAGACAACATCGAGACGACTACAATAGCGAAATTCCCAATTGATTGGAACCGAGGAAAACTGACCAAGGCTTCTCACAAAATCAGCTCATACCATCTCCCAGAGGCTGCGCCGCCTGCGCAACATCCCGGCTGAGCTGCTGCCCCTCGGTGCGTTTTGGCCCCTCTAAATTCAGAACTTGATTCTGATTCTTGCTCGTGCCTTGCCGTCCTCTTTCCGCTAATACCCGCGCTCACAGGTGTCGTCGTCGGCTTTGCCGTCTTCGCTGCCGGCTACTCGATCACCCGCCACCTGGTTGTCGACAAGACCATCCGCCTGAAGCGCCAGAACCGTGCTGCTGATAGCGCTGCCCACGGACACGAGAGCCACGCCGCGCCTGCCGAGCACGCCGCGCCTGCTGTGGAGCAGAAGGAGTAAGAGAGCGTCTCTGCCGGATTGGGACGCGAGGTAATGGGCGGCGAGAGAGAAAGAGAGAGAGAGAGTGCTGGGCCCCGTTGGATTGACCATTGGATTGATGAGAGGTCCAGCGGGCGGAAGGGGCGGCGAATACGAATACGCAGTACGAACGCAGTTGTTTGACCGTGGTCTTTCTTGTGTATAAAACAAAGCAAATGGAAAAGATACAATTGCTTCTGTTGTCTGTGCAGCTGAAAAAAACAAAAACAAACAGAGGACAGTGCTTGGTATTGCATCACAAATTGGCCCTTACAGTCTTTCCTGCTGTGCGCGGCCAGCGCGAGGATTAGGTGTTGTACAGATCATTCAAGGTATCATCTTCATATGTATCCCCCGCTCTCATTCCAGCTTCGGCCCTGCTACGTCTAGCCCTTCTAGACCCTGCATGGGGTCTGCCGGAGCTTCCTGCATGTCGGACAGTCCTTGCTCGGCAGCCAATCTGTCTTCCTCGCTTGCTGCATTCTCGGCAAGCCATGCATCCTAGGAGGAGGCTGTTAGCTAAATGCGAAGCAAAAAAAACAAGAAAAAACTGCCCGAGTTTGATAGTGATGAGACGTATGAAACGAACCTGTTTCCATAGAGCTGTCCGGCTTCCCAACCCCTCACCGGCACTCTTGGGCGCCTTTGCAGCTGTGACTTTGATGATCCTCCCAAAAAACTCAGACTTGTCCATGTTGTCAATTGCCTCTTTTGCGTCGTCGACATCCTCATACTCGACGTAAGCAAAGCCTCTGTGGCTGGGTTCAGCGTCGGCGTCGGCGTCGTCTTGTTGCATTCCAGAGTCACCATTTCTGTCCTGGGCCCCATTTGGCCTGTTACTGCTCTTTGGAAGCGACACATCGGCAATGTCGCCAAACGGAAGAAATGCGTCCTGAAGGTTGGCCTTAGTCACCTGCGGTCCTAGTCCGCCAACATAGACTGTGGCCTTCCACCGAGAGTTGTCCGTCATTTTGTGTCTTCTGAGGCTGGGAGTTGTCTTTTTGGGGTTTGAGGAGGGCCGTGTGCGCCACCCGGTCTTAGACAAGAACCTTTCCTGCTTACTTATGACCAAGTACTGCAGCAGCAGCTAGGTCCCATGTAAGCACGGTGCATGCGACGATAGTCCTCGGGGACGTGTTGGGTAAAAAAAGCGAATATTGCTAAAAACGGGATGCAGTAATATTGTTCTAACAGAAAATTGTGAAGCTGCGGGGCAATAGTGGAAGGCATATTATCGGAGCTGTTTGTATCACGTGAACACCCCCTGGCGTATGCTATGTTCCCATACATGCCACTTGGCGCACAGGACAGGTTAACCAGTTTCGCCCAGTTAAACGGCCCCCATGCAGGCAAAAGGACAGACACACACTTCTTTGCAAGGGAGGCCTACCATTACTTGACGAGACCGGGCTGCCTTTCTCGAAAAGCGAGCAGGTGGTTGCTTTCTTTTCTTTCCTGTTGTTGAAAGCCATCGTGCAGTCCACATTGACCTGGAATTGAGACTTGTTGGGAGCCAAAACAACAACCAGCTCTCCCTCTCTCTCTCTTTCTCTTTTTGCTTCTCCTTTTATACCTCTGTCGTCTCTCTCGAATCTCCTAGAATGGTGCAACTTCGGGACATCCCGCGCACGGCGGTCTTCGCCTGGTCGCCAGGCACCGATAAGCCATTTGTTGTGACGGGAACGCGTGCTGGCGCCGTCGATGCCGACTTTTCTGACGAGAGCAAGCTGGAGCTCTGGGACCTGAACCTCGACAGCCGGGACGGCGCAGAGCTTCAACCTGTTCACAGCATAAGCACAGAATCCAAGTGTGTAGTCCCTTGTTGCTCGCTTTTCACTGCTTTGCTCCCATATTCTCCTGGCCCCTACTAACTCGGCTGCTGGTAGATTTTACGATATTGCCTGGGGACCAGCCGACGAAGACCATCCGCGTGGTGTCATTGCCGGAGCTCTGGAGAGCGGAGCTCTAGAGCTCTACGACGCCGAGAAGCTCGCACAAGGCGCATCTGACGCGCTCATCGACCGTGCTGCCAGACATAGCGGCGCCATAAAAACGCTACAGTTCAACCCCCTGAAGCCGCAGATTCTTGCCACGGGTGGCGCCAAGGGGGAGCTCTTCATCTACAACATCGGAGACATCCAGAACCCGTTCCGGCTGGGAAACGCGGCAGCCTCGCGCGCAGACGACATTGAGGCCCTCGCATGGAATAAGAAGGTGCCGCACATCCTGGCTACAGGAGGCTCTGGCGGTCAGGTCACCGTGTGGGACGTGAAGACTAAGAAGGCGTCTCTGACCCTTAACAACAGCCGGAAGCCTGTCAGCGCCATCGCATGGGACCCAACCAACTCGACGAAGCTTATCACGGCGACTCCGGACGACAATGCTCCGGTGATGTACTTGTGGAACCTCCGCAACTCCAACGCGCCCGAGAAGACGCTTGCCGGGCACGAAGCGGGCGTGCTGTCGCTCTCCTGGTGCCAGCAGGACCCAGACATCCTGCTGTCCTGCGGCAAGGACAACCGGACGCTTGTGTGGAACCCACAGACGGGCGAGTCGTTTGGCGAGCTGCAGGAGGGCACTAACTGGGCGTTCCTTACGCGGTTCAATCCGGAGAACCCTAACCTGACGGCCACGGCGTCGTTTGACGGCAAAATCACGATCCAGACGCTGCAGAACACGAACAACACGGCTGAGGCGCAGGACGCGGCGCAGAGCAACCTTGATGGCGAGGACTTCTTTGCGTCGGCACACCCCGCGCCGCAGGTGGCATCGTTCTCGCTCCCGAACCCGCCGGCGTGGTATCTCAAGCCGGTGGGCGCAACGTTTGGCTTCGGCGGCAAGGTGGTGTACTTTACTCTGAACGACACGCCTGCCGGCCAGCCAGCGTCGTCCACAGTGCACGTCACGCACTTCTCGGCCGACGCAGAGGTTGCGCCGACGACGGAGAAGTTTGAAGAGTCGCTGCAGTCGGGTGATGTCAAGGCGATATGCGCGTCGCACATTGAGAGCGCCAAGACGGAGGAGGAAAAGGCAGACTGGGAGGTGCTGGAGACGCTTGTGGATGTCAACCCGCGCCAAAAGGTGATTGAGCGCCTAGGCTTCAAGAAGGATGAAGTCAAGGCAGAGACGGAGGTAGAGGCGAAGACGGGGGCCAAGGCGGAAGCTAAGGAAGAGAAAGCCGATACCAACGGCGTGGCAGTGAAGGAGGAGGAGGAGGAGGACGACGACGACAACGATGACGATGAGGATGACGACGAAGAGAAGGATGCATCGGCGGCGGCGACGACTGACGAGAAGAAGACGGACAAGAACCGGCTGTCTAGCTTTTTCGACGACCAGGGCGCGGCTGGCGGGGAAGAAGACGACGACGACTTCCTGTCGGGCCTGTCGACATCAAAGGAGGGCAAGACGAACGGCCCATTCCACCTGCTTGGAAGCGGCAACACGACGCTCGAGGACACGATCACGAGGGCAGTGATGCTGGGCAATTTTTCGTTGGCGGTGGACATCTGCCTGAAGGAGAACCGGATCGCGGACGCATTTGTGATTGCAAACTGCGGCGGCAAGGAGCTGGTGCAGAAGGTGCAGGCGGCGTATCTGGTAGAGACGCAGGGCACGCCGAGCTACCTGCGGCTGCTGAACTCCGTGATTGCAGAGGACCTGTGGGACGTGGTGCACCACGCAGACCTGGCGAACTGGAAGGAGGCGCTGGTGACGCTGTGCACGTTTGCCAAACCGGAGGAGTTCCCGGGCTTCTGCGAGGGTCTCGGCGACCGGATCCTGGAGGCGGGATCGCGCAAGGACGCGTCGTTCTGCTACCTGGTGGGCTCGCGGCTGGAGAAGGTGGTGCAGATCTGGATCAGCGAGCTGGACGAGGCGGAGAAGGCGGGCGTGCAGGAGCACGCGGCTGACTCGTCGTGCTCGTCGTACTCGGTGCACGCAAAGTCGCTACAGCAGTTCATCGAGAAGGTGACGGTGTTCCGTCACGTGACCAAGTTCCAGGACGGCGAGGCTGGGCTGACGTCGGGCTGGAAGCTGGCGGCTCTGTACGACAAGTATATTGAGTTTGCCGACATTGTGGCGGCCACGGGTCTGATGGCCGTGGCCCAGAAGTACCTCGACCTGGTGCCGACGACGTATGCAGCGGCCGACGTGGCACGGAACCGCGTGCAGCTGGCTCTGCAGAAGAAGGCTGTGGTGCCGCAGCAGCAGCAGCAGCAGCAGCAGCAGCGTGGTGCCGCAGCAGCAGTTTCCCAGACGCGGACAGCACCCAGCGCCCGGACTCCGGCCAACAACACGGGATACCTGCCGCCAGGCCAGGGCCTGGGCAGGGCCAGTCCTGCGAACCCATATGCGCCATTGACCGCTTCTATGGCTCCGGTTACTGCACCGGTGGCAGCACCGGTGGCTCCAATGGCTCCGGTCAACCCGTACGCGCCGATTTTAGCTGTTGCTGCAGCTGGAGCCGGTGCACACGCGAGCAGCAACCCCTACGCACCGCCCGGGGCTGCGACTGCCTACAGCCCGGCCTACGGACAGCCACAGCAGACGTCCTCGTATGCTCCGCCTGCTCCCACGGGCGCATACGGCATGCCGGCAGTGGCCCCGGCCTACGGAGCTCCACCGCGAAACACAACGCCGTCGGCGCCGCCTCCGTCGCGGACGGTCGATGCCGGCAGCTGGAACGACGTGCCGATGGTGAAGCGGGCGCCTGTCCGGAGATCCACACCCAACGTTGCGCCCATCACGACTCCGTTCGGCGCCCAGCAGACGCCTGTCGGCCCTCCTCCCGCCGGCCTCTACAGCCCAGGCGGCCAGCGGGGAACGGCCACGCCGCCTCCTCCGCCCAAGGGCTCGGCGCCTCCGCGCGTGACATCTCCGCTTGCAGCCCCGCCGCCGAATGCTGCTGCTGCTGCTTCTGTTGCTGCTGCTGTCGCTGCGGCCGCCATCCCGCCACCGCCGCGTCCGTCTTCCTCGGCCGCCAGCATCTACGCACCCCCACCC
>JRUC01000792.1:0-12289 GCA_000806385.1 Leptographium procerum
AATCCGCCGATTACTGGTTTAACTAGGGGAGAGCGGACGGGATCCCGTGCTTTCCAGTATCTATGGCCGTACGTGGTATACTAGGGTGCATTGCTGCTTTATAAATTTGATAGGTTTTCCAAGTGGGCGAGCAGATATGTGTCCCGCGCTGGTGGCATCGATTGAACGGGTACATAAAATACGGAGTACATAAGTAAGTATGCGAGGAACAGCAGCTTGCTACGTTAAATCTCAATCTCTTAAGGAGCAAAATGGGCAATACGGTATGCATACAATCCGCTTTCTCGAAGAAAGATAAGATGGTAAAGATGGGTATAGAAGCACTGACTACTCGCCGTACAACTTCTGCGACTTGATCCACGATAGTACCGACGGGCTAACATAAGTGGCTAATCGTTCCCAGTCGTGCGCCTTGGCAGCAGTCCTCGCCATCGTGCTGCTGACAATCTCCTCTCCGTGGTACCGGTTTGAGATGAGGTCGACGCGGGATGTCCAGTCCTCGGCGCCGCCAAGCTTGGCCACGCTCTGCAGCCAGTCCCGCTGCTTGGTCTCGCTGCCCCACTGGTCGTCCGGGCGTGTGGTTACGTGTAGCCGTGCTCGGTGCAGAAATGGCGTCAGCGCGGCTTGCATTGGCGTCAGCAAGGAATCACTGCCGCCTGCAGCTGTGCTGGCCGGGTAGTATTTCGCATCAAAGATGCGGATAAGCGTGTCGAAGCCGACGAGGAAGACTTGCTGGGGCCCGGCCGCGTCTCCGCTGACGGCGTAGAACTCCGACGCCGCAATGGCGCTGCTCTTGTCGGGAAAGTAGGGTTGCGACGTGAGGCCGATATCGATGGGCGGCACAAGCGTGGCATTGTCGGCTGCCCTCCCTTCTCGTCCCATTTCGACTCGGTGCATGTCTTTGGCCGCGGCTAGCATCATTACTAGTCGCTGCTCAAAAGCCGCCGGCTTGGGCGCCTTGTCTGCGTTGTTGACCGACAGGAGCAGCAACAGTCGACACGAGCTCTGCTGCTGCTGCTGCAGCTCTCGCATTGCAGACGCCGCCATCTGCATGTGAGCCACCGTCGGCGGGTTGAACGACGAGTCCAGCACGACAAGCCGTTGGACTGGCGAGCGTGGCCGCGGCGGCTCTAGCAGCTGCGGAGCTTGGCAGCCGCCCACAGCTGTACAGACCACTTGAAAGCGGGCAGCCGACTTCGCAAACGCCCCCAGCGCGGAGCGAAAGAATGAAAGCTCGTGTGCAGCCATGGCTGGGTCATCTGCCGTGGCTGCGTCTGTCATGACTATGGGATCATGCACTGTTCACGCGCTGCCTGGAGAGCTGTGTCGTAGAGAAGTTGAGTGAGAAGAGCGCGTGATCATCCGAATGGCTCTTAATACTATGTACTCGGTACGAGTACAGAAGCTTCCCCTGTCTTGTCTAGTTAACCCCGCTGCGTCCTAATCGGGAAAATTAGATGGTGCATCTTTGTCCTTCTAAATTACGGCACAGCAGCAACAATGAAACACGCAAAATGCAGATACATGCTTGCTGCTCTTTCGACGACCAATGGCTCCATCGCAAATGATGCTTGCAAAAAAAAAGGGTGAAGAACCCCGGAAACGCCTTGCCTACCGATGCTGTAATGGCCCCCCACCCCTAATTGGCGCCCAGTTCCCACCAAGTATCACTTTTGTTCCTTGACAGAGTGCCACTGCCTTCAGTCCGTTCGTCACTCTTCACCGGATCTCAGAGTCCCTCATAAAGTTGGATATGCTGCCGGACCGCTCAGGGATTCCTGGCAACCGGTCGGGCGATTGGGCCATGAGCCTCTCAAAAAGGTAGTCGTCCCCGGCCATCGTGTCGTCCTTGACTGCCCGCAGTGCCCGCGCCTTCATCTTGGCCAGCTCGTCCAGCGCGCTGTCTGCGGGCGGTGCATTCTCGTCTAGCGCGTAAATCTTGATGCCTCGAATGTGCGTGTCCTTGCCATTCTGGTGGTTCTCCTTAATTTTTACCTGCACGATCCAACAGCACAGGGACTGCCCGTCGTTGCCGCCTCCGGCCCCGCTGAGGTCGACTTCCTGCCATCCGACAGGGTTGGCCATTGGCAGCGTAGCAAACTCGATCAGGTCGTGATGGCCTGTCCCCGCCGACAGCATCACGACCGTCGGCGTGTATGACTCGTCCTGGTTGTAGTCAACGTAGAATCGAATCGCCCGAATCTCCACACGTCGCAGGAAGTGTATCGTTAATAGATGTGGTTGTGGACCGTCTGATCTGCGAACGTGTTAATGCCAATTTGCTCTGCCACTTGTCGCCACCGCCGCCACCTGTCTCTATTCTACACAAACTTACTGCCAGTACTTGCTTAGATCGTCACTGAGGAGCTCCTCTACGCCGTTGCCCGGTTTGTGGCTGCTCACGCTGAAATGTGCTAGGTTATTGATCTCTTTTAGACCTAAGAGCATCGGGTCAAACGACATCATCTGGTCGTCGGTCGGTATGTCCTGCTGCGACCCAAACTCAAACTCGCCATTCTGCTCTTCCAGGAGGTCCTCATCTACTGCCTCTCCGTAGTGCCCCGTCAGGCCGTCGCTGTCGCTGGCGTCGCCGTCGTCCACCCTGCTGAGGCCCGTCTCGTCAACACTGCTGTCATCATCGTCCGGCACGTCCTGCGCCAACATCTCTTCCCGCATGTGACGCTGCAATTCGGCAATGTCCACAGGGCGAGAGTTCATGTCTTCCTCCGAGGCTACTGCTCCGGGCTCCGCTTGGCCAAATGTAACTCGCCGGTCTTACATAGGCCCGTCAGCGTCATTCTCATCTTCAGCAAGTGCCCTACTCTCTCGGCTGAGATGTAGAGAAGTATTCGTAGGCTTCAGAAGAATGCATGACCGAGTATTGGTAGCATGCCTCAGGAACAGAAGAGTACCTACCAGGTGTTTCATCCCCGTCCTCATCGCCAGACGCAAATGACTCAGGCATTGGTCGACCGAGCCGGTCGCGATCGTACCTCAGAGCATGTCTGTCCCCTCGTCTTAGTGCTCTCCGTGGTCCTCGGAGAAGGTTGTCGGGGTCCATGGTACCATTCACTCATGGACTAGCTGTGGCACACTTTAGGATGTTGGCAGGTATTCTTGCCTGAGAGAGGGGTAGCAACACACGTGATAGCGACGCATTTTCGCGTTTAGTTTTTAGGCAGCCATAGCGCGTCGCGACATTCTTACACCGCTGAAAGCAGAGAGGTTGCATCTATAAGCCTTCATTTCCATCTGGGCCAAAAAAAACTCCCTATATCTAAATAGGTGCTTTCAGTCGGCAGAGATGCTGGAGAACTCTGGTAAAGCAACACCAGATTCTCTTGGAACTTTTTTTGCTCTGGTCTGTCTGGGCGGCGTGTTTCTTCTTGTCAACTAACGGCTGTTGCTAGAGCCAAATACGATCCGCATTCTCGTCTCGACTGATAACCATGTCGGGTTCGAAGAGAGGGACCCCATCCGAAAGGATGACAGCTGGAAGACATTTGACGAAATCATGAACCTTGCTAGGACGGAGGATGTGAATTAACCCCTTTGTCTCTTCCTCCTTCCGAAACTGACGAGTCTTAGGTGGATATGGTCTTGCTCGGCGGCGATCTCTTCCACGATAACAAACCTTCTCGAAAGTCCATGTACCAGGTCATGCGAAGTCTTCGACAGAACTGCCTGGGAATGAAGCCATGTGAACTCGAGTTCCTCAGTGACGCTGCCGAAATGTTTGAAGGCGCCTTCGGCCACGTGAACTACGAAGACCCTGACATAAATATAGCCATACCTGTATTCTCCATTCACGGGAACCATGATGATCCAAGCGGCGACGGTCATTACTGCTCCCTGGATCTCCTCCAGGTTGCCGGCCTTGTCAACTACTTTGGCCGTGTCCCGGAAGCAGACAACATCAAAGTAAAGCCAATGCTGCTCCAGAAAGGCGGGACGAAACTGGCCCTCTTCGGCATGGGAAACGTTCGAGACGAAAGAATGTTTCGTACCTTTCGAGATCACAAGGTGTCCTTCTTCCGCCCTAATCAACAGGCTGATAACTTCTTTAACCTCATGGTTGTCCACCAAAACCACCACGCCCACACAGCCACGAGCTACTTGCCGGAAAACTTTCTGCCAGATTGGCTCAACCTTGTTATATGGGGCCATGAGCACGAATGCCTTATCGACCCCAAGATGAACCCTGAAACGGGATTTCAAGTCATGCAGCCTGGCTCATCCGTTGCTACGTCGCTTATCCCAGGAGAGGCAGTACCAAAGCACGTCGCCATTCTGGAAATAACGGGAAAAGAATTTTCTGTACAAAAAATACCACTGAAAACAGTGCGTCCTTTTGTGACCCGTGAGATCGTTCTTGCCAACGAAAAGAAGTTTAGGGATTTGGCAAAAAAGAAAGACAATCGTGCTGAGTTGACGAGGCGTTTGATGGTTGTAGTTGAGCAGATGATCGAAGAGGCGAACGCTGAATATCTTACGCTCCACGATAGGGAGGTAGATGAAGATCCCCCACTGCCCCTAATCCGTCTCAAGGTCGAGTATACAGCTCCTGAGGGCGGAAACTTTGACTGCGAGAACCCTCAACGATTCTCGAATCGGTTCGCGGGCAAGGTCGCCAATGTGAACGATGTTGTTTATTTCCACAGAAAGAAAACGGGAGCATCTGGTACGTCAATTAATAGCTACCCCTTTGCCATTCTTCTACCTGAACACTAACAATGGCTGTCAGGACGAAACAAACCTGATCTCACACTCCCCGAAGTCAATGGTGCTGAGGAAGCGGCTGATTTCAATGCCATCAAGGTCGAGGCACTCGTACAGGAATATCTGGCAGCGCAGTCGCTCAAGATTCTCCCCCAGGGCGAATTTGGCGATGCAGTCAATCAGTTTGTCAACAAGGACGACAAGCATGCTATGGACACGTTCGTCAGCGGCTCTCTTGCCAACCAGCTTAGGGACTTGCTGGCGTTGGGTGCAGAGGATGACGATCTTGACGGGGCTATGCAAAAGATCCGAGACGAGCGGGAGCGGCAATTCCAGGCTGGGCTCGTTAAAAATGGGCCAAAACAGCAGTACAAGCCGAGGCCAGACGATTGGGACTCCGACATGGAAGGCCACTGGGAAAATAACCCAGCCGCAATTATTTCAGATTCTGCAAGCGTACCGCAGCCGTCGGCCCTGCACCAAGGCAGCCATACCGGAGCGCGACCAGGCACAATGCGGGACAACGAAGACTTGTCCATGGACGACTTTGACACCGTACAGACCGTAACCAAGCCGACGACAACACGGCGAGCGGCGGCCACAAGGACCACAAAGACTGCAACAGCACGGCAAACATCGGCAGCGAAGAAGACTACTGCACAAAAAGCAGGCGGTGGGAGGAGGAAGGGGCCGTTCGAGGACTCAGACAAATCAAATGACGACGAATTGATGGCAGACGAAACCCTAGGCAATGAACAGTCTCAGCCGACGCGTCGTTCGCGCGCAGCGCCAGCTCGGCCAGCTGGCCGAATGCGACAGACGACCCTGCAGCTCTCACAACCGCCGGGACAGCAGCGATCGTCGCGTAAGGCGACACAGCAGGCGCAGCAGTCATTGGAGTTAAGCGATGATGAAATATCTGATGATGACGATTTCGAGCCGGCGCCGACCACGCGAGCTAGGAAGAGATAGTCTTACGAGTAGTTGCATAGTGCTTGTACTCGTAACTATGCGACTGTGGCTTAATGGCAGTGGCTTAATGGCAAGACGCACCCCCAAAACCTGTACTTTCCCCACAGCATGTGCTCCCGTGATTTATGGATATATTAGGTAATAGATCCACTTGCCTTATGGCACTACTCAGTGGATATGCTATCACGTGATACAAGATCACCCAAGATCACTCCTTACTTACAAAATTGACGTGTGGCGCACAATACTAAAGCGCCACGCCGTATCGCTGGCTTAACCAACCTTGATCCTGATGTACCGTGTTCCTGTGCATCAATAAATCTGGTACAGTATTGGATTTCATCAAAACACACGTTTAAATTGGGAGATATCAGCGTGCGCATTCGAATGATGCTATTTTTAAGCCTCCGCGACGAGTAATTCTTTCCGCCTGCCGCGCTGCCGTATTTCGGTACTGTTTTCCGCCCCGCCCATCTGATATCCCCCTTGTTCTGGACGTCGAACTGCTCCTAGGCATCATGGGAGTGATCCGCAAAAAGACGGCCGTCCGCGGTGGCGAGGGCGGCGTGAAGTACGTGTGCGACGTCTGCAGTGCAGATATCACATCGACGGTGAGTTGTCTCCAAATTCGGTGGTCGCGCACAGGCTGCCTATCCGCGACGCGGCTTGCGCCATCGCAAAGCGGACAGTGAATACGCACATGGTAGCCGTCATAGCAGATGTATCTTCTACTCAAAATACCAAGTGCTGACTGCGACGCGTGGACAGGTCCGCATACGCTGCGCCCATCCGGCCTGCAACGAATATGACCTCTGCGTGCTTTGCTTCTCCAACGGATCGTCCAGCAATGCGCATCAACCAGCAACACATCCGTACAGAGTGATCGAGCAAAACTCCTTTCCCATATTCGACCAGGAATGGGGCGCGGACGAGGAGCTTCTATTGATCGAGGGCGCCGAGATCTACGGGCTAGGATCGTGGGCGGACATTGCGGACCACATTGGAGGATACCGACACAAAGACGAGGTGCGCGACCACTACCTCAAGGCGTATGTCGATTCGTCCAGATTTCCGCTGCCCGAGCGATGCAGTCCACAGGACATGCAGCTGGCCAATGAGGTGCCTAGGGAGGAATTTCAAGCTAGGAAGAAGCGGCGGATCGAAGAGAGGCGTGAGGCAGCCAAGAACACACCGGCGCTGCTGCCGAAAACGAAGCCGACGGCGTCGGTGCCGTCGTGCCACGAGATCCAAGGGTACATGCCAGGACGGCTGGAATTCGAGACAGAATATGCCAGCGAGGCGGAAGAGGCGGTGCAGCTAATGCAGTTTGACCCGGGCAACGGGATAAACCCGCGGACGGGCGAGCTGGAACCAGAGATGGACCTGAAGCTGACGGTCATGGAGATCTACAACTGCCGGCTGACGCAGCGGGTGGAGCGCAAAAAGGTCATCTTTGAGCACAACCTGCTGGACTACCGGGAAAACAACAAGCTAGAGAAGAAACGGACCAAGGAAGAGCGTGATCTAGTGAACAAAGCCAAGCCGTTTGCGCGCATGATGAACCACGACGATTTCAAGAAGTTCAGCGAGGGCCTTACATACGAGTTGTTTCTGCGGCAGGCCATTTCACAACTACAAGAGTGGCGAAGCGTGCGAATCGGCGACCTCGAGAGTGGGCTGAAGTACGAACTCGAGAAGACGCAGCGGCAGCAGAAGGCGATTCCGTTGGGAAGCATGGATCGCGAACGCCTAGCAACGGCGCAGCGGAATAAACAGCCGCCAGCACCAGAGCCGCCGAGCGGCGCTGCGCGACTGCTGACGCCCGATCTAAAGAGCCTGGGTGCAGATTTGGCGGACGGTGCGGCGGCGATGGCGGCGGCTGCTAGAAGCGAGGACGCCTTGATCAATGGAGACGTCAAACCGGTAATCAACGGAAGCGGGTATGCCATTGCAGGACCTCCTATTGCTTCGAACGGCATCGGGACGCCCAATGGGCTCAGCAACGGCACGGGCATGTTGGCCAACGGTGTGGCCAACGGCAACGGCAACGGCAACATTAATGGCACCGGCGTCGGCATCAAGAAGGAAAAATGCATGCCGCAGCCGATTGCGGGGGTGCAGACTCTAGCGCTGACTCAAGACAATGCCCCGGACCTGCAGCTGCTGACACAAGAGGAGGTGGAGTTGTGCCAGGTGACGCGGATCCAGCCCAAGCCGTACCTCATGATCAAGGAGCAGATCTTGAAAGAGGCTCTCAAGGGAAACGGCACGCTGCGGAAGAAGCAGGCCAAGGAGATCTGTAAGCTGGACTCTCAGAAGGGATAGCGCATCTTTGATTTCTTTGTCAACTCCGGGTGGATCGGGAAGGCGTAGAGTATGTGAGAGTTTGTGCGTACCTGTGCAGGCGTGCCTTTGTGCTTTTTTTGTTTTGTTTCGTTTTGTTTTCTACCGGGTCTTTTTTCTCATTTTTTGGCGGGCAAGGCTGCGATGGCGTATGGTATTGCTTATTGCTGATCGGTGGACGGCTCGGAGGATGGGGACAAAAGGGCGTTCGGTCATTCTAGCGCAGGCGACAAATTGGTGCATTGGCTTCTTGTCATATACATACTAGCGGTCGGGAGGATGTGAAGAACCACAGGATCCTTTCCTTCTTGCTTTTGAGAAACGCGCTTCGCAGTGACGCTATTGTAAAATGAGTGCCTCTCTTCTATTCCAGCCATATGAGGACACATGAGGCCAAATCTGTCCGTCCCACAATTCCCTTCGTCTGTCAGGGTGTGTAGCACTATCTCCTATGCTTACGGGTTCTTCCACCCGGAGAGACTCTTGTTATCATTACAGTAATTTCGTACTTCGGCAGTGCAAAGAGTACTTATTTTTCCTCGGCCAAAATTGCCAAGACTACAAAAGGAATTTGTTTTAGTATTCATTGTCATGAACTTAGTTGTGGGGCTCTTGGGGTAAGATATTTTACTTGTACGCCGTCTGAACATAGACTACGCACTGGCATGGACAAAGTGCAGATGTAAGACACTTGTAAATTCTTGGACCAATAGAGTAATAACGGCCCTGACGGATGGCTCAAACGGCCATAGCGTGGCTTTCAATGCCGAGACTCTTTGTCTGCAACGCCTAGTATCATATGAGTAACAGTATTGCTTGCCGAGGCGCAGGCCTCTTCCTCCCTTCATATCCCTTCCTAATCTTTGGGCCTTCTCTTCGTCCTCTTTCTCCTCCATCTCCATCTGCCTTATCCTATCCCATGGCTGAGAATACAACGGAATATTCGGTCGTGCTGCCTTCAATTCTCGAGCTCAACTTCTCTCGAAACTGCTCGCTTTACGGACAATGGCTATACTCGTACATCACCCTCGACCAGTGGGACCAGCAGTCGATCATGGGTGGTAGCATAGAGATGTCGCTCCGGCTGTTCGAGTCCGCCGTGCCGCCCGGCTGGTCATATCTGCAAAACGCCAGCGCTGAGCAGGTGGCCACGGTGGAGGGAACGAACAAGGACAGGTCCAAGTATTACGGCAGCGTGATGCAGTGGTATGTCGACAACCTCTACTGGACCAACAGCAGCGACGGATGGGAAATGAACCCCGATTTCGCCACAAACGTCATCTGGATACCCGCCAGCCAATGCGACACTGAATTTTGCAGGGCCATTGCCTTTACCGGCAACGCTGATCTGTCTGGCGTCGGCGTGCTGATATCGTACCTGATTGAGGCTACGCTTGTCACCAGCTACCTGCTCTGCTTCACAGTTTCACGGGCCTATAAGTCTTCCAAGCGGCATCGGCATCAGCGCCAGCGCCAGCATCATCAGCATCATCAGCAGGACCAACACAAGGGCCTGCATCAAGATCAGAACCAAGACAAGCATCAGGGTCAGCATCAGGACGAGAATCAGCGCAAAAGACGCCGCCGGCACTTTTTGATCCACTCTGCTGGCCGTCGTGTGTTCAACGCCGTGCGCGGCAGCCTGGCCGAGTTTCTTGATAGCGCCATAGTCTTTTCCCTTTCCATCCTCTTGGCCGCCATCGTCATGGCTGCTAAGCAGGCCGGCGAAAACCACACCAAAAAAATCGGTAATCAAACCGTCCCTACCGGCAACGCCCTCTACAACCCTGTGCAGGCCCTCATGGTCAGCCTCTTTGCCATCTTTCCCGTTGTCATACTGCACCTGTTGGCGCCCGAGCATGACGACGACGGTGCCAACACCGCCACAGAACTCTTGCCGTCGCACCGCCAACACCACGGCTTTTTTGGCACTGTCATCACATTTTTTGCTCGCGCCTTTGCTGTTGTCTCCCGCAACATCGCCGGCCACCGCTCCGGCAGCCGCGCCGGCTTCCGCCGCATCGTGCTCGGCATCCTTTGGGGTCTCTGTATCGCCGTAGTTATCGTCTCGCCCCATAGCGAGCTCGACTACGACGACCGCGGCGTCACCGTGGTTGACGGCACTGATCAAGAATTGAGTTATACTTACTCGCTCTACAATTGCGATGAACGCCACGGCCTCACTTACTGGCGCGTCCTCAAAGCGCTTCCCTACCTCGTCATCGGTGTGCCCTTGCTGTGGTTCTTCCTGACCGCCATCCTGTACCGGTTGACGCATAGGCGGCCAGACCGGCAGCTGTCGGCCTCTGCGGAGCCCCCCGCCCGGACCCTCTGGGTCTTTGTCACCGCCTGGTTCTGCTGCGTCTTCATGTGGACCATCCTCATATGCTTTGTCGCCCTGCGCTCCCGAATTGTCGCGGCAGCCGGCAACATGGACAACGACGATGACATGCAATTTGGCCAGGTCCTCGCCATCGTCACCTGGACTCCAACTCTTGCAGATCTGGCGTACCTCTTAGTCTTTGGCATGGAGGCCGGTCTTGCCAGCCATTTACCCGATGACTACACCGTCCGCCCAATCACCGCCGCCCTTAGTCATCGATTGCGTTCTGCCGGCCAGCCATGGAAGAAGCGCAAGCAAAAGAAAAAGCAGAAACAGCAGCAGAAACAGCAGCAGCAGCAGCAGCAGTCGTCGACTGTGTCGTCGTCAGCTGCCTCGTCGTCGCAGTACACTCAGACAGATGAGACCACGCACTCCCACAGCAGCTCCACCATCTCTGCACAGAAAAAGTCTGATGGAAGCACCATGCGATCACGGTCTGTGAGTCTGCACTTGCAGCTTACGGAGAGGGACCCTGAAAAGGGCCAATAATGTTGTCGCATTCCAGCGTATACTCGACAAACTGCCAAGATAGCAAGAAAAGAGAGTCTCGTACTTGAGCTGTGGCAATAACACGTGACGCGAAATCCCGAAATTTTTGCACAACTGTAAAGCTGAGCTGAAGCGGATATTGTCAAGAAGGGGTGGAAGTGTGTCGTTGCAATTACTCCATAGATACTTCTAATAGACATTGGCAGGCACCCTAGTTACCCCACTCTACAGTGTATCTCGCTATATGTAGAATTTATGAGTGAGTTTTTGTACTCACAGACGGCCTGCGCCGCACAGTGTGGGTATGTTGCTTCCAAATACCTCGCCGTATCTCCACATTTGTGCCTTCTCGCAGATATTATCTGTCCTACGATTAAGGCTCTGCTGGGATTCCCGATTCTCTGCACTTCATCCTTAATTCAAGACACCGAATTCCCAGCCACCACAGCCAGCCGCAGCCATTATGTCGCGTCTGACCGTCCAGACTAAAAATGCTCCAGCATCGGGACCACATCTTTCACACGCGACGATCCACAATGGCGTCGTCTACTGTTCAGGTGCGCTGCCCATCGACCCAGTCACGAACGAGCTGGTCGACGGCACTATTGGCGACCGGACTGTACGTCGCTCCATCAACCTTGAACCTATTCCTTCTTCCTGCTAATGTACTTTAGATTCGCTGCCTCAAGAACCTCGAGGCCGTTCTGATCGAGGCCGGTTCCAGCCTGGACAAGGTCCTAAAGGTCAACATTTTCGTCACCAACATTAAGGACGTTCCCGCCGTGAATGAGGCGTACACGTCTCTCTTCTCCGAGCCGCGCCCGGTATGCAATCAAACAAGTTTTCCCAGTGCACAGACAACTGCCGTATTTCTAACGCCCCCATCTGTAGGCTCGCGCATGCGTCGAAGTTAGTGGCCTGGCCAAAGGCACTGATGTCGAAATCGAGTGCATCGGCTTCATTGGACAGACAAGCAAATTATAAGTACGGCTCCAATGTCATCTAAAAGGGATAAAGCGGTGCCCAAAGTTCCTTGATACTTCATGAGCCCATGATGAGTAGATCGGCCAGGTTGCAGCAAAATTAACGCCAATGATCTCGGCGCCAACAGCAGGCTTTTATGAGTCTTAGCCCAGCTTTACGAAGCAGGCTCGATTGAGCATTTCTCATTTGGATATTACCTTAGAGCTTGATGAGATGAACTTGACCTTTATTCTAGCTTACACGCTTCCCTCGGCCTCTCGAGGCACTCCTGGTACTTTTTCTTTAGGATACAAATACTCTTATCTTGTGCATGTTCTTTTCAAGTCAAGGTTTACTTCATCAAGAGATCCGTCTCTTTATTGTGTCCAAGCAAGTTGACTAGCCGGGAACCCCCCCCCC
>JRUC01000793.1:0-12282 GCA_000806385.1 Leptographium procerum
CCGGTGTTGCGATAACCCTCGCGAGTTGACATCAATGCTAATTTCCAACATAGAATCTACAAGCCCACGAAGCCAGCCACGCAATCCGGCACCTGGGGAGGCTCCCACTGGCGGATGGACTGGGACGTGCTGGGCAAAGGACATCGGTGGGAGAACCAGCTGATAGGATGGCAGTCATCTGCAGACTTCATGCAGGGCACGCACATCAACTTCAAGAGCAAGGAGGACGCCGTTGCTTTTGCCGAGAAGCAGGGCTATGAGTACTTTGTGCAGGAGCCGAACACGCGCAAGTTCCGGCCCAAGGTATATGCCGACAACTTTCTGTACTCTGCAAAGAAGTTGAAGCAAGTGCGGACGAAGTAAAGAAGCAACGCCTGTGGCGTCGGTTTTTGCTTAAGTATTTGGTCCTGTTGTGGTAGAGTGGAGGCATTTATTGTACATAGGACTTGCCGATGCTATGTGAAGAGTTGTTTTGCAACTACTGTTTAGAGTATGTATGCAGCTGCGGTTAATGGCTACATGTATTGCATTCGAGTATTTCTCCACAGCTGAAGGTCACGCATGCCATAAGCTCTCGAGTTTCCCAAAAAACCATGTGTCATGGGAATGTTATATTGACCCTGAGCCATTCTTATCGCGAGAGCTCGTTATTCCTAGTTGACATCGCCGTGCCATAAATACCGCCAAATAAAGACGCCGAGGTACTAAACATACAGGTCCTGCCTATAACTACCCCCCTCGCTCACCAAAAAATAAACCAAGGTATCGTATGATGCGCCAAAAAGACAAACCACGCTGGATGTACGGGAAAATAGAGCAATCAGTAAAGCAAAACATTAAGTTGTAATCATAGGCTCATGGCCATTCTCCGTTAGGCTGTCATTGTCTGTGGGCTGCAGGCCGAGGTCGATGTGGTCTGGAACGTCGCTTTTGCGAGCTCTCGCCACATTCTCGGCCCATGCTCTCATCTTCACAAGATGTCTCATAGCCGCCTCGCATAGCAGACTGTTGTGGAACAAAATTGCCTTGTTGACTTTGTCGGCTACATCTCGTCGAAGGTCCGGCGACAGCAGCTTCTTGAGCCCGGGAGGGAGCTTATCGGGTGGGAAGAACAGCAGGGACATGGTCTCCTCTAGGTCATGAAGGAATTCAGGCCGTGTGGGGGCTCGTGGTCCAAGTTGCTCGGTTGCAAACGTCAGGACAGACTGCATGTCGCCACTGTTGCAGTTGCGGATAAGTTCCACCAGCTGAAGCCGAAGAAGAGCAAAATGCAGTGGCGCATCTTGGTCCAGGATCTGATGACAAAGAATAGTTAGTCTTGCGAGCCATATTGTGGGCATGACGTGAAAGTAAAGCAGTTGTTTGTAATTTTGTTCGCTCATAATTTTCAGTGTGGTTTGTGTCTCATCAAGGGCACATAGGCCATATGAGTGGTGCATGAAACAGATTCTAATCATAGCGAAGGAAAGGGCAGGGATGAATGGGATAAGCATAGAGATATCTTACCTCTGGGTTAAGGTAGTTGAGTGCGACGATTGCCTCCTCAATCTTGCCCATGTGAATGGAGTTCTGTATCTGCTGCCTTGTCCGAATGGATGAATCTTGTTGCTGTGGCTTTAGATTCGCTTCTTTTGAGAACAGGGCCGCCGCTTTAGGATAGCCCTCCATGGTCAAGTAGTCGAGTATCAGAGCATTGATATCACTTTTGAGAAGCGTTAGCGATACGCAGTTCTGCAAACTGCAGGAAACAGAACAACAATAAGAAAGCCAATTCCGTCAACAGGATCAGACCGCTTGGACAAGTATATATCTACTCCGCATACTAATTCTCAGAGAGATTCCCATTTATATAAATCATCACGTTGTGGATGGAGCTGGCATTCAAAAAGTTGCGAGAGAAAAAGGAAAGACAAACCTTTTGGGGGGCTTAGCAGCATTCACCCGGCCGTCAAAGCTAAGCTTTCCAGGAGTGGCCGTGGAAGAGGATGATGCCTGTGTAGAGCAAGCTATGTTAGTTGCAAGAGCTCTTCTATGTATTGGACAGGAGATGGATGGACTGAGTCTGGAACGTACCATAGTGAACTGCCGGACAGGTAAAATGCGTTAAAATCCTGCAAATGAAAATTTGAAGTCCTTCGAGTCAACGACTTTGTAAGTCGCGATCTCGTTTCACATCCTTGGATGTTGCGAGGACGCTTGTAGATGTGCGCGACTGTAAAGAATAGTCAAAAGGTTTATGTATTACAAAGTTTGAGAAGAAGAAAGGGAAAGGAAACTTTACGTGGAAATTATTGTTAAATATCGAGAAAATTGAGACTTTTTGCGGGGCGCCTTTTCGGTGCGACTTCAGCCAATCAGACCGTCGTATAGCTTTTAGTCGTTAGTAAGCAGACGCTAGCCCTTTCGTCCCACCTGCAGCTCACTTACAGGCTTTGTCTACTATGTAAAATCCACTGTAGATAGGATATTTTCTCTTCGTCGATGGCTCAAGAGTTGAGATAGTCCAACAGGCCCGGCACATTGGCAGTTGTTTTGTTTTGTTTTGTTGCTCCTGTCTTCTTCAATTATTCTTATCAGGTATAGTATATCCGGCTGTCGGGTACTTCATGCGCAGACCGGGATTTTGGCTATTGGATCAAACCGAGATAACGGCATAGGGTTCAATCAGGCGCTGGCTTGAAGGTTGGCAGCAGTGCTTGCCTTTTGCACAGTTGTCCAACCCACACAGCCTCTATTCTCGCTGCCATTAAGCCCGATATCTACTTTCCCGCACAACCCTTTCAAGAAGTTGAAATGGTCAACCGGACCTCGGATCACACTATCGCCAACAAGGCATACTACGAGCCACCATGGGCAGATATCAGCATTATTGGCATCTCCGGCAGCTCTGGTTCTGGAAAGTCCAGTATCGCCAGGTCGATCGTTAACCAGCTGAACCTCCCATGGGTGGTCATCCTTTCTATGGTATATAGCTACGAAATTGGCCTGTGAGAGGGGGTTAGGGCTGACATGGTGCACCAATTGGGCGTGCCTTAGGATTCGTTCTACAACAGTCTCGACCCAGAGTCGTCCAGGAAGGCGTTTCAGAATGATTTTGATTTTGACTCCCCCAGTGTACGAAAAGATCCTATCTGCTTCTATCTTGCCCGCTGGCTCATCGCTATATATCGAGGTGCTTAGACACTAATCTGATATCACAGGCAATCGACTTCAATGCTTTGTTAAAGACACTCAAGGAGCTCAAAGCAGGGTAGGCGCATGAGTTTCAGGCTGGCGGCGATTCGCGAGCTTTTGTGTTGATGTGCCTGATAGAAAGCGGGCTGAGGTTCCGGTATACTCATTTGCCGAACACAAGCGCCTGGACGAAACAACCACCATCTACTCGCCACACGTCTTGATTCTGGAGGGTATTCTGGCGCTTTACGACCGAAGGATATTAGACATGCTAGACATGAAGGTCTGTTCATATCGTTCAGTAATGCTAAAAGCAGGTGAAAGTTTTTTGAAGCTAAATGTCAAACACAGATTTTCTGTGTAGAAGATGCCGATGTCTGCCTGTCGCGACGAAGTATGTGCACCATTTCTTGCGCAGTTATTCCTCTTCGGCTCATTGGCTAGCTGACACTAGAGAATGCAGTTCTCAGGGATGTCAAGGAGCGCGGACGCACTGTCGAGGGTATCATCAAGCAGTGGCTTAAGTTTGTGAAGCCTAACTTTGTCAAAGTAAGAAAGCTAATCTCTCCTACTTCTTGTCTATGCCGCTCGCTCTCGGCCAGCTAACAGAAGGCTCGCAATGACAGTATGTTGACCCCCAGCGGGATGTTGCCGATATCATCGTGCCCCGTGGGGTTGAGAACAAGGTGGCCATCTGTACGTTCTTGCTCTAGTGATAACCTCTTTTTCGATACAGTCTTGATTTTCTGACCGTACACAGCTACGGTGGTGCAGTACATCCAGCAGAAGCTGGTGGACAAGTCAAAGCAGCACCAGGCCAGCCTGACGAGGCTGCAGCTCGAGTCGCTGAAGAAGCCGCTCTCCGAGCGTGTCGTCTTTCTTCCGGAGACGCCCCAGCTGCTTGGAATGAACACCATAATCCAAGACACGTCGACGAGCAGCGAGGACTTTATCTTCTATTTCGATCGCGTGTCTGCCCTCCTGATCGAGCTGTGCGTGCTACTAATATCACATCACCCCTCCTCCTACCCTCTTGCTATATACCACGACTGACTAGCCCTTGGCTCAAAAAAAAAAAAGGGCTCTTAACAATGCCAGGTTCTCAGAGGCGGTCGTCGAGACCCCCCAGGGCTACAAGTACCACGGCCTGCGGCCATACGGCAGGACCAGCGCGGTTGTGCTGGAACGCGGTGGTGCATCGCTCAAGACGGGCCTTCAGCGGGTGATTCCTGACTGCCGGATGGGCCACATCCTGATCGAGTCCAACGTGCGGACTGGTGAGCCAGAGCTGCGGTATCAGAAGCTCGCGCGGGACATTGGAGAGCACGCTACCGTGCTGCTGCTAGACGCGCAGATGTCGTCGGGCGGCTCGGCGCTGATGGCGGTGCAGGTTCTGCTGGACCACGGCGTCGCCCAGGACCGCATTGTGCTGGCGACGTACTCTGCCGGCCGCATGGGGCTGCACCGGCTGACGAGCTGCTTCCCAGAGATCGCCGTTGTCGTGTGCCATCTGGTAGAAGACATTGAAGAACGGTGGATTGAGCGGCGGTACTTCCGTTGCTGAAAGAAGGACTGAAGTTGGGTTGATGGCCTATCGTGCTTCTGCTCTGTTTTCCCATCATTTCATCATTCCATCATTCTATCATTCTATCATTCCGCCGTTTCATCTTCTGCTTTTGCCGGGTTATAGTGCATGGGGGCGGCGGTATATTCATCATATAAGATAGCCACAGATATACGAGTGTATCATGATTCATGCTCACGACTCATGCCTGTCTAACAATGTAATAAAGCAGCCCAAACTTGCTACAAACTCCGGGGAATAAAACCCAAATCATGACACAGCCGTGCAATAGTAACACAAGATAAAAACCATGATGATCAATTCGAAACAAACCCGTGCGCGATGGAAAGGTCCAGATACTACACTGGCTCACATCTCATAAGCCGTTGCTGGAGCCTTGAAAACCAGATGAGGCTTCCGCTTCGCGAGGTCTAGAATCGTCTCGGCAAAAACACCGTTCGCCCCTAAAAGAAGTGTTAGCGTGTGCCATTGCGTCGTGCGTCGAAATAGTTGGCCTGGCGAATTTCTTTCTTACATGCAAACCAACTCCCTAGGTCAACTGTTAGTAATGACTCCTTTAGCAAGCAGAGCCCGCAGAAAAATCGAGGTAGGGTGCGGACGAACTTGTATATGACCTGACGTGGTTCACACTGATACTTTCATGGATGAGGCCCAATCGGGCAGAATTGAGCACCAGGGAGAGGCATTCCTGAATCTCCTCGTCGTCATTGGACGTTCGGGCCTGCATGAGCAGGCTCATTGGCCAGGCGTTCATGAGGCCAATATGGGGGCCTTATTCTTAGTTAGAAACGGCATAGAGAGAGAGGCAGAGAGATAGAGAGTGGACAACCCCATACCTCCAATACCCTTGAAGTCGTGGCCTGTCAGGTAGTATGGGTTTGACTGCTTGCTCAAGAGCATCCGGCGGGTGTTTCGGTACGTCGGATCATCCGCAGACAGAAAGCCCATCAGCGGCAGCGCCAGGAGCGATGGGTAGTTGGCGTCATCCATCAGAATGTGGGAGCCGTAGCCGTCGACCTCGTAGGCGAAGACGTCGCCGAAGACGCGGTGCTTGACCACGCCGTGCTCCCACACGCCCTTGGTGATGGTCTCGCTCCAGCGGGTGACGGTCTGGGCCAGGGCCTCGTACTTGCCGGGCGCGGCCCTGAGCATAGCGGCGGTGCGCTTCAGCTCGGCAGCCATCATGGCGTTGGCCGGGATGAAGAAGCCGAGAATGGTAGCGTCGTCGCTGGGGCGGAAGGCGGAGCGGACCAGGCCGGTGCCGTTGTTAAGCGGGTTGCCGATTCCGCGCAGATTGAGCGTCTCGGTGCCGAGCGTCGTCCGGCGCTGGAAGGTGTACTGGTTGCCGACGAAGCGGCCGGTCTCGGGGTCAAAGGTGGACCGGGACTGCTGCCCGAGCACCTCCAGCAGGGTGTTGACGGCGCGGAACCAGCGCAGCGTCATAAAGTCGGTCGACCCGGTGTGCTCGTAGAAGTTGTTGGCCAGGGCCAGGAAGTGGGCCAGGCTGTCGAGCTCGTACTTGCACTCGAACACGGCCGACGGCTCGTACGTCGGGTGCACCACGTCGTCCTGGCCGTTGTGGCTGGGCCGCAGGCCCGAGATGGGCGGCGGCTGGAACGCGTTGCAGTAGGGGCTCTCGATCACGAACTCAGCCTGCGTGTTGATCGCGCCCAGGATCAGGTCGAACACGGCGCGGTCTTTGCGGGCCAGCGGCTGGTAGGGCGACAGCTGGTTGGTCGAGTCCCGTAGCCACTCGGCAACGATGTCGCCCGTGATCACAAACGACTGCGGGCCCTCCCAGTTCTTCTCGCCGTACGTGCCGTGCGTGCCATGGCTCTTGATGCTCTTGGCCCGCCCATCTGTGCCGTTGGTGTGGAACTTGATCGTCGTGTCAGTCGTCGACGGGAAGGCGTTCTCGAAAAGCCGCGCGAGGTCCGCGTCCTTCATACGGGACGTGACATCCTCAATGACCTTCTCAATGGCATCCGAATGGAAGGTGCGGCAGCGCTTGTCTGGCCGCTGGAAAGGCAGTGCCAATGGGCCCTCGCTGAGAGGCCGGCTAGGGGTGAAAAGTCCTGTTAGTTTTCGGGAAGATTCGCAAGCAGGCAAAAGAGCCCTGGAGACAACAGAGCCCCAAAGACTCGACTGAAGGCCACGGTAACTTACTGTGGGTATGCTGCATAGAGAGTGTAGTCAGGGCAGGCGTCGGCGTCAAAAACCTTCTGCTGGTTCGCGTCGCTCAACGGCAACTGCACGAGGAGCGCCAGAATAAGGGAGGAGAGCAGTCGAGATGCCATTGCGAAGGATCGAGGGAGAATGAGAAAGGCTGGATGAGAGTATGCTGGCAGAACGGCTGCGCGCGAGTAGGGCCTCCCCGCCCCGCCAACTATCCTGTTTAGAGTTACCTAGAAGCTAGAGCAGGCAGGCTTTTTGAGGCGCGAGTGAGGCGAGAGGGAAAAGAAAGTAAAGATGACGTTTGGGGGGGGGGAGAAAGCTGCCCTTGGCGCAAAGCTTGTGGAAATACACATTATGTAGTACAGCACTAAGCAAGATACGCGGGTGGGGATCATAGCGCATTTCGTAGTCGCACAACGCCCCTGGCTTTAGCATGCCGACCGCTGGTTGGCCAACACTTACTGTCGTTTCTGGAGTTGCTGCGAGAAGTTCTACGGCTGTCTCTAACTCCCCCAAAGGTAACAAACATAAGAGGCGATTCTAATTTCGAAGACACATTTCTACCCCAAAGCACATGGTCTACGTAGTATTCCAGTCCCTTCTATCCCGAGCATTCGTTGCATCCTATACTACTACACTCTGTTGTAGCAAGACGGAACGGTCATTTTTTCGAGAAGAACGACATGATGCTTCCTTGGCCTGTCGGTTTTTTGGCCTTGGGAGCCTGTGCAGATGAATGTGCCGGCTGAGCTGGTTTGGCTGGTTGAGCTGGCTTTTGGGGCGGCGGCGCTTCGTCCTCCGAAAAGGACTCCCAGCCCGGCTCCTGGATGGTGACTGTAGTACAAATCAGTAAGTGGAATATCGGCTAGGAGGCGACAAACAGAATAAAACTTCTTACCGAGATAGCCATTGTCGTCTTCAACCATCTTCTTTCGCATCACCCGGCGCCTGCCACGCCGGCGACCATCCCCGGTGCCTGCCGAGATGACCTCAGTGGCCTCTTCCTTCTTGGCCGCTTCCGGCTCGGACGGCTCCGCTGACACCTCCTCTGGGTCCTCCATAGGTGTGTCCTCTCTCTCCTTCTCGTCCTGATCCGACTTATCATCGTTGTCGTCGTCGTCTTCTTCTTCCATCATCCTGAGGAGCTCTTCTTCCCGTTCCTTCCGGGATTTTCCACCATGCACCGCCTGAGGTTTGGGTAGAAGGTCTACGTCCTCATCGTCACCTCCGTCGTCGGACAAGGCCATGGATGCATCTTCCCTTGCTGCTGCTGCTGCCGTCGCCGCCGCTGCTGCTGCCTCCTTCTTCTTTGGCTTAGTAGCGGCCGCTCCCTTTGCAAATGCCTGCATGATGCCGCCACCCCCCGAAGCCTTCTTCGGCGCTGGGGGCGCAGAAGATTTCGTTGCCTCTGTGCCCGATGCAGCCGACGACGTCTCACCAGCTGGTGACTTTTTCTCATCCTCCTTTGTCTTCGGTATCCGGTTCCAGATAGACTTTGGTCCTGGCGCATCCACTGGCACAACCACAGGGGACTTGCTGTCCTTAGCTTCCTCTTTCGCAGATGATGATTTTGCCGCCTTGTTCCATATCGAGTTTGGCTTAGGGGCATCGGCTTTGGTCGGGGCTGTCTTTGAAGTGGGGTTTGTGGACGTAGAAGGACGGGGAACTGATGCTGGTGCCTGGCCCTTGCGCTGCCGGCGTCGGACGTGGGGGTCGTGAATGGTGCCGTATATCTTGTAGGAGTCATCCGAGACGTTTGTGCCGGTGAGTTCACGAAGTTGTCGCACAGAATCGGAGAGAACTTGGAGATCCTGTACCATTGTGAGCCAAGTGCTCCTGGTCCAAATGCGGACAGACAACCTACCGTTATCGGCTCAGAAGAGAGGCTGTAGATGTGAATGGACTCGATAGACTTGTATATTGAGAGTTCGTCTGCACAGATGATATGCACAATGGATCAGTCGCTATGCCGTGACAAAAGGGAAAGCTGCGCCACTTACCCCCCAGGGCTCCTTCGGTTACCAAGGCCATAGAGAGCGTAGGAAAGGGGTCCGAGAACGTATCGTCTTCAGAATACTGGGCATCCATATCGACGTCGCCCTCGCCATTCTCCGCATGCTGGCGGTGGCTCGATTCTTCGACCGGCTTCGTGCCGTATAGGAGATAGGTCGCATGAACTGAGCCTGGTTTCTTAGCATTCTGCGATTTGTGAAATTCGAAAAGTGTCCTGTTTCAGTCTGTTAGCCAAGTCAAACATCATTGTCGCGTTATATATCTCGCATTACCTCTTTGCCACGTTGACATGCAGCTTCAGAGCTCTACTCAAGTACCGATAAGTGACCTTTGACGCGTTAGAATTTAAGTCCAGGACTGGCGAAGGCGGCTGAGCGTACCACACGCCTCTCAGCGAGGACCTCATCGGCAAGAAATTCATTCGATTTTTCCATAGCCGCGTGGCTTTTAAAGGGAGGGGAAGGGGCGCAGCGAATGACCTTTTTCGTCGTCGCGGTGATGTGGACTTTTTGAAGCTGTCTTCAGAGCTCACCCCGCAGGGAGGTCGATAAAGTGGGAAATAGGCTGGCGCGTTATCACGTGACATAAATGGCATTTTAGTCGCAAATTGGGTGGTACACGTGATGGACGCGTCGTAACGGCCGGATTTGCTTCTGGACCTCAGGTACCAGAAAAAGTATCTCCAGCCGATGGTTGCATAATTTGTGCCTGTATCTTCACTCCCTTTTGCGCCCGAGTAAGCTCTACTACCGTTGTGGGTAATCCTTTGTCGAGCCGTCACCCAAGCAGCATCACTGCACCATCGGTGCCGCCCGCTGCCGCCGGATTCTATGACGCCCATCTGCACGCGACGATGGATTCCAGCGTAGACGTTGCGGATTCTACCGACTGGCTCGGCACGTCGCTCGCCTGCCTGGCGCCAGTCGAGCAGGCGCTCCGCTGCCACGTTTGCAAGGACTTTTACAACTCGCCGATGATCACGTCCTGCAACCACACGTTCTGCTCGCTGTGCATACGGCGCTGCCTGTCCGCAGATGGGAAATGCCCGCTGTGTCGCATGGCAGACCAGGAATCGAAGCTGCGCGGGAACTGGGCGCTGCGGGAGGTCATCGACGCCTTCTGCAAGGCGCGCACAACCGTGCTCGATGTGGCACGAAAGCCACCGCGCTCTCCAGCACGGGCAGCATCGCCCCAGCCGAAACGAAAGGCAGAAGAGGTGGCGGAGACGGAGGCAGACCACGTCGGCAGCAGCAGCAGCGGCGGCGGCGATGGACCCCATGCGAAGCGAACACGGACGTCGGCACGATTGAGCAAAGTGAAGGCTGCTGAGGCTGTTGCGAACATGGCACAAGACGAAGTGATCGAGATATTGTCGCCACCAAGGGGCGATGGCGACGCAGATTACGAGCCAAGTAAGCAGGTCCTGCTCGACCCAAGGGCCAGCTGCCTTGTTTCTCTACAGCTTTTGTCTTCTAACGCGGTGTGTCTCATTCATCAGACGACGGTCTCGCGGCATGTCCAATATGCTGGACGCGAATGAAGCCGTGGCAAGTGGATCGCCATATTGACACATCTTGTCCCGGCTCGCCCCAAAAAGCAAAACCCAGAGCCGCGATAGCGACAACGACAACGACAACGACAACGACCGGCACCAGCGGGCGGCTATCGAACCCCTTCTCTGCAATAACAGCACCGGCGGTGCCGGCACCGGAGCGGATTCCGTCGCTGAGCTACTCGCTCATGACGGACACGGCGCTGCGCAAGAAGCTCGCCTCGCTGGGGCTCTCAACAGGCGGAACGCGGCAGTTGCTAGAGCGGCGCCACCAAGAATGGCTGACGATCTGGAACGCAAACTGCGACTCGGCGCGGCCGAAGCGCAAGGCAGAGCTGCAGCACGATCTCGACATCTGGGAGCGAACCATAGGGAGCAGCATAGGGGGCGGCGGCGGCGGCGGCAGCGGGAACAACGGATTCGGCGGACGAGGATCAGTGTTGGCATCGCGATCTATCGCAATAGCCAACCAACAGGTGGCGCAAATACGGGATAAAAACTTTGATGGCGCAGAGTGGTCATCAAAACACAGCACGTCGTTCAAAGACCTGATTGCCAACGCAAGACAGTCCAGGTCAAGAGCAGAAAGAACAAAAGAGAAGGAGACGGCACCAGAATCAAAAACACGAGCAGAAGCCATGTCGACAGAGGCCGGATTGGCTGCAGCAGAACCGTCAACGGACGCGGCGAAGCAACACGAGGAAGAGGACGAAGTTATATTAGAAACACCGCCGGAGCAGCACAGAAAGCAGCTAGAAAGAGAAGCGGCTGAGCTAGGAAGCCACCATCGGCCATAAACACAGCCTGAGCAGAGGCTATATTGGATATAGTTGAGACCTTGGCTAGTCGGCTTGCAGATGGAGATGTATTCTGTCTCAAGCAAATCTGATAAGGAAAAAGCAAAGAAGCAATAAAGCGATAAAGCGATAAAGCAAACGCCATGATATGCCGGTCGTGTGTAATATTCCAATTCCCAGAGAGCATCCGATACTTGTCGGCCCCGTGTCCCACGTTTCCCAGCGAAATACGAGCCAAATAGCAACCAGCAAACTGTATAGCTAAGCATAGGATAAAAAATCAGAAATAAAAAAAGAAAAGCGAGTCAGAATACAGCTTCTGCTTCAGCTGGCCGGCGCCTCGCTAAGCGACAGCCCACGCATGCTCTCGGTAGTCTCGGCCTCCAGAGCGGCCTCCAGCAGAGCCTCCGCGGCGGCCGCCTGATCTGGCATCTGGACCTTGTCGGGGACCGGTCCGACGGCTGCCAGACGTCGCATAGTCTCCTGAGCGGCGGCTTCCTGGGCGAGGGCTGCTTCTTGGGTGGCGCTGTCGTCTCGTCCGACGGCTATCTCGCTGCTGCTGCTGCTGCTCTCCTTTCCAGCAGTCGATGCCAGGCGCTGCGCCTCTTCTTTTGCGTGTATCTTGTCTTTCTCCTTCTCCTTCTGCTGCTGCTCCTCCAAAGCAGCCAGCTCAGCAGCGATCTCGACGTCATCGACAGCCGCCGCCGCCGCCGTACCGGTGGCCTCCTCGGCGAGGATGCGGCCGATCTCGTCGGCGGCGTCCATCTGTTCGCGCAGGCGGTCGACCACCTCGTCGACGCCGCTGGCGCCGCCGACCTGCGCGTTGAGCGACCGCAGCGCGCCGGCGCTGGCATCCATGGCCTGAACGACCTGCACGTTGTCCGACGCCTGCTCGATGCGGGCGGCCGCGGCCTCGAGCTGCGCCAGCGTGGCATAACGCGCCGCCAGCGCCGCCTCCGTCTGCTTCTTGAGCCGCAGCGCCGCCA